>QNGE01001608.1:42537-137838 GCA_008508345.1 Paragonimus westermani
TGGTACGTTTTTCAGGAAGAGATGCCAACCATCTTCCAACCCCCAACCTGGAGGACCAGGAGACTGTAGTTTGTCAGACCTCTACCTGTTGGCCTGCCTAGTATGAGTAACTCTGTCCAGTTTAGCCCAAAAGGTCATAGAGATGCGCAAGCCGTCACACCACGTCAAGGTCCAGTCTCACTATAAAGATGAGTATTCAGTTAGGCAAAACAATCATCACTGACTAACAGGTTGGGAGCTTAGCAACGGACGAGGTTTCTACACGGACGATTGCTGATCCTGAATAACACTTATTCAACACAGTTTGTACAAATGGCCTTCGTAACTGATTCAGTGAGCGATGAATTCAGCTACACAACCAGTGAACAGAGTATAAAGGAAACGTGCTTATTTTCAAGTTGACCATCACTCACATTTGATCGCAGTCTTCGCATTCAGATAGACTTTCCAGCCAGCCCCTTTCGAAACGTGTTTATGTAATTTCCTAATAACCGTACCCACTGGAGGTGAACATGTTGTCAGGAATTCCCAATAGCCATGCACCCTTCAAGGCTGAATCTTCTGTCCATGAATGAAAATATGCCATGGGCTACCACCGGAACCCTTATACTAGTTAATATTAGTTAATATAAGCTTTAGGATTGACCTTTAAGTCATGAAAATTCGGCCAGTCTAAAATGAAGAACTGCAGGAATGATAATAAAGTGGTTCCTTTGCGCAATAATCTTCCCAGTAGACACTTTCACCTACTGAAGTGTTCCCCACTGTGGATCATCATCGACCACTCAACGCAACTAACATTTGAAAAACTACCGTATGTTGTGCATCCCAACGCAGTAGATCGCCGTGTCCTAAACTCTGGAAAATGTAGATCAGACTGTCCGTACTAGCACCGAACAGTACACGAATGTCAGACACCGCAGCCGTGTGTCAGCGTCACACGTCGAACTACCCAAAAGTTTCCGACGATCGGCATTTTTTTGCCTCTATCATACTAATCTACTGTTTGCAGTAGAATTACTGCCATACCACTAGCTGACGCCTACCTCTATAATTTAATTCCCCTATCGTCCTTCTTGCTGTCAAAACAGTTCATTCACCAGCTTCCTCTAGGGGATAACTTGACGTGGGAGAAGAGACTCCGTGGATAAAGCGGAAAGAAATCGGGGCATCAGTGCGATAAATAGAACAATCTACAGATACTGGAAAGTCACAAGTTTAGCTCATACTAGCAGCAGCGAAAAACGCATGCACCTAGTTACATTTAACTACTACGAAGTGTCCCCCACAGATCGTAGTTAGCAGACAGTCAAAGATGATCTTTATCATCAGCCCACTAACCTTTCACACACCGTCCGGCGCATGGACATCGGACGCTCAAGGAGGTAGGCTAAGCGCTGATAAGCGTGACTTAGATGGCCAAAACTATTATGTCGAACAGACAAGGACTAACGTTTGTTACAGCTCTGTGCAGGTTTGTTTCTGGAAGGTACTAAGTTTTTTGCGTTCTAAAGGTATGTACGTCACTTGGAGACCTTCATTGCCGAGTCATTCGTAGATTGAGATGGATCACATACCGTTAGCTATCGGTGGCATGACTATTTCTGAGATTGTAAGTCAAATTAGAGTTACCCTCTGCGGATTTCGATCATGCACTGTAACGTGCCAAATTCACTTTACGTTTTGGTCGGAGACCACTTCTTCACCAAACATAAATTGATGTACCTAAATTAGCAGGGACACTAGCGCTTTACATTTACCAGAAGGTACTTACTTCTAGACAAAGACCCCACTCACCAGACGACACTGGAACACATTAGACACACATGCGATATGTAGTGCGGAAGCGTGGTACTGCTGGTCGTTTAGATGCCAACCACGGGGTATCTACAATCAAGGGAAATTCGTAATACACGTCGAAATATTCCCTCTAACAGCGGGTACCATTCAGTTCACAAGGCTACTCGCTTGGAACTCCGGAAGCAACTTCGAGGCACCGTGGACACAAAGCGTCATCGAGGAGGAACAAGCCACTGCCACCGGGAACACTCGAATGCTTTCCACCTCATCTGTGCAACGGATAGCAGGAAGCCAGGTGTAAGCGAGGTAATCTGCGAAACCAACGGTAAGCCTACTCATAACTTGCAACGACTGAACAGTCCCGATAGCAGTTCAATCGGTCACCCCCGCCAATGACCGAGTATTCAGGCTCGGCCTGTGTCCACTGGTCTGTTGATGTTCCCTCGCCCTCTGTGAGAGAATTCTCGCGTGAGATCAAACTTCGGAAACGTCACAAAGCGCCCGGCCCATACGAACTCTTTCCTGCCATTCTTGTAGGCGGAGGTCTAGCCTTAGTTAAGGAACTGAGGGCTCTACTCCAGAAGTTCTGGATCGGTGAGGTCGTTCCAAAAATGATTAGGGTTTGGCTAACATCATCCTTATTTTCGAAAAGGACTTGCGCACTTCGTGTCGGAACCACGGAAGAATAAGCCTGATTAATACTGAGTCAATGTTGGTTGCAGTCAGTGTACTTCGTAAACTAAGCGAAACGTATGAAAAACATATCCCTGAAAAGCAAGCTGCGTTTCGCCCTGGCCATGGTTAAACTGACCACGTCTTCAGACTCCGCCAGATGTTTGAACTCCAATATTCGCACGGGA
Organism: Paragonimus westermani; assembly: GCA_008508345.1. NCBI lineage: Eukaryota > Metazoa > Platyhelminthes > Trematoda > Plagiorchiida > Troglotrematidae > Paragonimus > Paragonimus westermani. The sequence goes on from QNGE01001608.1 coordinate 45,198, forward strand.
GGCCGGCAATTACTGTCTTAGACATCGAAAGGGCTTTTGAATCAGTTAACAGAACTGCTGTCCGAAACTGTCTATCGGGGAAATGTGCTCGAAAAGTGTGTGAACACCCAGAAGGGACTTACTGTCAGACTTTGGGCTAGGTTAGGGCTTATGACAACGTATCGCCGACTTTTAGAGTCTCAACTGGAGCACTCGACTTGGAGACATACAGTATGCAAGAAACGTAGGTCTTATCTGTGTGGGCTCACACGGAGCCCCGAACATTTTGAGCAGATTAGAGGCTTCAGTTCGTCAGTTTGATATGGGCTTTCACACATTCTAAGTGTTGCGAGATTGACAGGACTCTGCGATTGCTCTCGCTCTTGGAGGCAAGTTTGAAGTTCATATATCTTGGGAGTTTTATGGAGGCTGGTGGAATGCCTGATGAGATCACAACTCGCGTGGCCAAGGGTTGGATGACGTTTATCAACTTACGCGGGCCGTGGTATCACCACGATCTGTCTTTCTGTGAAAGATCGAGTGAAAAATGCCACTGTAAGAGCTGCCCTGTTGCACGGTTACGAAACCTGATCTATTGGCTCAGAGGATGTTCGCAAAGTATTCATTTTCGACCACCGATTTTTTCGAAGTGTCCGCGACGTGTGGTGAGAACGCAGCGATAGCGACGATTATTTTCGCCGGCGAGTCTTCAGGTAGATTCCGTCTACTGCTGAAAATGTTGATCTCGTCTCACAGGCTTCGTTGGTTTGACGACATCCTGACACACCGTGTCTTGTTCGTGAGTGGACAGTTGGGTTGAAAGCAGCAGCCTGGTGGCTAGCGTGTGACTTGGGTTCAATATATGAAGGCACTCACACTGAAGCATGCTTCAACAGGGGCTTCCCGGCTTCCTTGATGAGGTCTAGAAGACAACCAGTGTATTTCTCGGGGACGCTGTCTGACCTGACGAGGACCAGAAGTTAATGGCGCGCATGTTGGGTGCATCGGTGTAACTTATTTCACTCTCCACAAATTTCCCTTTTTACCTTCCGCAATGCCTTATTTTCTTCGTCTCATATATTTTGGCACACTTGCCACCTGATGTAGTTGTTATGTGTTAACTATCCAAATAGAGGACTAGTTAGAAGTAATAGGTAGTGAACATATCCATCGTCATATCGAATGTTTCGTTCCCCTCTTGTTTGCAACAGTAGACCCTGCCCTGTATTTTCGCGTGAAGTTCTCTATTTACAGTGTTAAAGCATACAGATAGCTATGCTATTTTCACTTCCTTCTAGCCGTTTCTTCAAATTGCGAGAAACTGCAAACAAATAAAGAACAGATTGAAACAGCACACGGCGTATAAACTATGTAAAACGAAAGATCTAACAGGCGAATGGTTGAAACTAACGACGACAGTAAATGCACTGAACACACCCTCAATCATGAGGTGACATATTAATTATAATATGCAGCCAACCAACAACTGCGAGACTGTTAGAAAAAAATAATCGTCGCAACAAACGTCTAATACAGTTGTTAGTATTTTAATTAGACCTGACGCCAGAAGGCGATTCCGGTGGGCGTGTTACGGCAATCACCAAGTGCGAATCAGTAATGAGCATGTGTACCGATCAGCCCAGAGCCTAGAGCACACCGGCCAAATAAAAGCCAAAAACCTTTATAAACACAGCCTCACATTAGTGAGGATGGCCAACCAACCAACTACAAATACTTAGTAGTTATGTGGGCTGAATTTAACAGTAATAGACAGAGACCCAAACCCGACAGATAAATTGCTTGAGGTTTGACAGCCTATTTCTGAACACATACATTCGTAGTACAGACGCGGTTGTTGTTGCTTCTGGGATGGAACAATGACATTCTCTAGATATTGCTAACGCCTATTTAAGAAATTACTGAATTGAGTTAAATGCTGATTTTTTTAAGAATAATGGACGGCATCCGGAGAAGTTTGCCATGGGGAAATTTAAAACTTGGGAATAACATAGCTTGAATGTAGACAGATTTGTAAACATCCCAAAGCATCACTTGAGTCATACAATGGCCCAGTTGATAAATTATTTGCACATATCTTCAAGTTGATATACACCCAGACTCTACAAGCAGCCACTCTAGTGTCCGCCTTAAAATGGCTACTCACTAAACCAGATCGAAATCTCCAAGACCAAAAACGGAATTTTTAACCATAGTCTCCCAGTCACTTCGACAATTGCCAGAAATCTCCGGACTGTTATCCACGTGACTTTCATGAAACATTCAATCTAAAAAATACTATCATACAGCGTAAGTTTTACCCTAGCCATCAGCTGAATTACTTGTTGCTACTCCGCCCAATAGCCAATAAGCAAATGCTCCTAGGTGGAACATGGCACTACAAGTGCACAAAGGTGGTAGTGATCTCATTTCAATCGCAAAGGACAAGAGGCGTTAGTGTTTGAAGAAAGTCGCAAATACTAGCGAACATTACTTTTATTGGCTTATAAGGCGAAATCGATCGATCGTTTGTGGTTGGCAAAAGTCAACCACAGATAACAGAATCAAGAAAGGGTTTTGTATGTTTTTGGTCTCAGTGATCCCTAATGAGGTGATGAACGGATATTTCGATATCGTTGTGTCTCATCAGCCCCACACATGTAGGGGAATCGAATCCACAACCCAAAAGAAAACATCGAATTGTTAGGCTAACACAAGGCTGTTGACTTCAGTGACTACGATTTAGTAGCTAAGTGTCTTAAATACCATTTTGTGGCTACCTAGCAATCCGTAGATCTGATTCCCGGCATATCTGGTGTTGATGCGACCCAACGACATGTCCACAACTTCATTGGTGGTCAGTGAGATCACGTTTGATGTAGTGAAATGCCTGTAAATAGGGAGACCAGGGTAGTGAAAACCCATTCCATCTATCGCCTGTCTCAACTTCTACACAAAGGACAATCTATCAGCAAGTCGATCGGGCATCGTTTTCACATCCAGCGTAATGATTGGAAAAACAGTTGTATTGCTATATCTTCCGCCGCCCGTCAGTTTCTTTGCTCAGTACTAAACCAAGCGTATTACAGCTCATGGCATTACATGAGATATTGTTGTCAACCAATAGCATGCATTGACCTCTTTAATAATATTATGACATTGTGGATAAGTGTTCCTGTAACACTGATTACAAGTGCTTACCTCAAGCAGTCCGAGTCCTTCAACTTACACAGGAGATTTGAATTCGGGCACGATTCGTTGGGCCAATCGAAGTTCCTGACTTCGTATACTAGAGCCACGTCAAGTGGCTCGCTGCTTAAATAATAAGATCGAAACCATCGCTCGTATTATATGTACTGAACCGTATCTTAATTGGTTCCGGTAAATCAGTTAACCAACGGGCTGAAGTGTTACAGATTGGCATAGTGAACCGAGATAGAACATTGAGTCTGACGCTTCCGAGAGCTCATACATGTTAGGCATTTGTGTTTGTGAGCTTCACTTAATTGAACCAACGTACAACGACTACGCCATCACTTTAGCTTGAGGCCGGTCTCCATCTCCACTTTTTCACGGTATCAGGATGACCATCCGGTCTATCTTTCTAACCTCTAATTCCCAACCATAGATTTTTATGTGGATATTTTACACTAACTGCAAATCCGTGTGTGAGCAAACTTTTTGGAGTATTTATCCGGGAAACATCACACAAATTAAGCCAGTTCTTCAAGTTGATTAAGGAAACCGATTTGTTGGAACACTAAGAATGCTGTGAGGGTTTGCGCAGACCGCAGGACAAGTTTGTGTCCCGTTAGCATGACTGAACCTATTCTGTCTGTCACGTACGTCGAACAGATGTAACATGTCCGCGTACACAGGATAAGCCCAAGCATGCTCGAAGTTGAAGCACAGCGATTGTTTTCTGCTGTTCATTCGGTTCCGATGAGCGGGTAAGAACCAACAAGGTCGCTATAACGCTACATTTGGGATCAGTTTAAGATGGTTTTTGTTCTGCGTAGCACATGCTGGAGGTAAAACATTCAGTTGTCTTCAATAAGTAAACAACAGCCACTAAATGGAGTATCACATGGCGCAACTATGACGAAAGCTAGGTAGGCCGAACGGTTAAATGTTTGAATCCAATAATGCAGAAAAACACCCTAAAGTGTGTCGACACAAGACCCAACTTTCAGCAAAACAAACACAAGCCCCTAGAATTGGTGGCCGAATAAAAAAAAATCGCTAGTGATCACTAAGCTGACAGTTATCAAATGTTCGCTTGTCTCACCGCACAAACTGGCGCTTTTCGGGTTCAACGAGACCACGTAAACCAATTATCTATGGCTTTCCTAGTGGTTACACCAGATTGTTGTGGAAATATCGATAGATATTAGATCAGCCCAGTCAATCGTATATTTGGTATCTCAACTTACTCCCATAGATATGCACACATTTTTATAATCACTTAGACGGTACTGAGGAGAACCAGAAGAGCTACAAATTTCCGCCAACTGTTATCCCCTCATTTCCTGATACCAACATCTACGGGTTCGCTATGTTGTAACTTGAAAAAGAGTTCCACAAGTCACTTTTAGCAACTTATATGAAAGATGTTTTGTGTACCTCGTGCAGAAAAAAAGACCAAAGACGCACAATTGTCAGAAAAAGAAAGTCTGGCCTCAAGGTATATACATGGTAGAGTGCACAAGCGTATTGAAGCCGGAGCAAACACGACAAGTAATTCACTGGACACTGTAGAACACCGTGGGATATACCGCATTTTTCAACAATTACTGTACTTATGATGTCAAGAGTGCTCGCTACTGTCCTTTAATCAGTTATGCAGATTTTGCATCTAAAAGATACGAACCAGGAAAAAACGAGGAAAGTGAAAAACGCTTGTTGAAAGAACGCAGTAACTGATTAATCAGAACATAGCTCACAACAAATATATGTCTCAAACTTGGTCTCACCTTCGCCGAGCAACCATGGTTTCACAATCCAATGTGAGAAAAATGCGAAGGTCCATGAGTTGACGCAGTGCACTGAAACAATGAAAAGTGTTCAAACAGAAGCATGGGCACACCATTCTTATAAGGGTGAGGGTATCAACATTTCACAACGTGAACAAAAATGTTCGAAATCAGTGAGGAAACGCGATAGAAAGAACCGCATCAGGCGAGTTGATCGCAAGCCACGAGCATGCGAAAACCACTCACAACTGACAGTAGCAAATCGGTACAGCGAGTGTCAGTACAACGATTTTAAATGAGCAACGTGAACACAATTCATCCGTAAGCTGCATAATCCATGTAGTCGAGTAAGCAGTGCCAAACGATATCACAAACATTTCCTCACTTCTTTGGGTAAAGTAGAACCGTAACAAGAGTTCAAGTCCTCGAATGCTCGAGCTAGAAACTGCGCAAATTAACTGTTCGATTGACGGTATCGTGGAACGGTCGGTCGAGTGGGACAGGCTGTCGTTCGGTTCACGCTATCTGGGTTGGGGCTCAACAGAGTAGTTAGATTGCACATTGATTAATTAGTTCACAATGTGGTATTTTCCTGAATTACTCTGAGTATGATGTGCGTTTGGGGACAAGGTATGATACGAGTACGTTCAGGTTCCCTTACTCAAGTCGTGTGAGTGCCGGGCCACTTACATAGGCAGAACGGAGCGGCAACTATGTAATCGAGTCAGCGAACACATTCCAGTTTTGGTTCGCAAAACGCTCATGGGTACCACAATGCTGGACACAGGTCAGAATGTGACAAATCACAAGGAGCCCGCGTCGTTGATCAATGGACACCTGTTGACATGTCGACACCAAATGAATCTGGAGAAGGCTTTTCGGATGTGTTGCGCAATAAAAAATCGAAGGGTTCTCCGGTTCGCGGAAGCGGTAGTAATTAGCCAATGGAAGCCATCCCTCTGCATACAGAAAGATTTGTGCGTCAGTATCAGATTGCTCCAGCAACTGATGGGCATGGATGTGTGTGAGGGTGCGTGTTTGCGCAGTTTTTGACTTTCGTTGTTTAAGCTCTACAATGTCCATTGAACTTCGCCATGTAAATCCACAGACTGCAGTATGTACTTAATGAGATGCAGCGAAATGTGCTCGAAGGATATAGCGTGCAAAAAACTGTTTCTGACCCCTCTGTTAACTTGACGAAGCTCAAATTTCTGTTGGAGAGAACAAGTCCGCATAATTTACAGTTAACTTTGCTCTTGGTTGGTTTCCTCAAACAGAACTAAACAAGTTCTCTGAAAGTCGAAATTAAGACGAATCTTATTGGCAGGTTGAATCTTTCAAACATACAGAAACTAATCTTGTGAAACCGGTTGAAACATAACACAATTTCCGCCTACATATTCCTACCACACTGGTACACAGCATCGGAAAACAACATTTCACATTTGGAACCCCTCTGTCTTATCCACCGCAAACTGGTGCAGGCTTTGTCCACTCCACAGATGGATGATATATAAATTAGCTTGACAACCTGATCTCAGGCGAAGTTTCTAGGACCTGTGATGACGGAACCGCTAGCAAGTTGATAAATCCTTAATCCTCGAAGTAAGAATTATCCTGTTTTCGTGGTTCTACATTCGTTAACCATTAATGTAATACCGTTGGATAGAATGACAGTAGACCACTCAACAGTGGGCGTTGAAAGACAACAAAAACATTCATGCTTCGAACCCCCGCGATTGTATCTTGTGTAAACTTGGCCCATATGCATCTAGTCATGGGGTATTCTGAGCTCTATACACAGGAAGTTGTTTTTCAGTGTGATTCTCCGGTCATTATTATCGTACTTCATGGCTAACGCCATCAAGAGGACAGGTGTGTAAATTTCGATCCGACTGAGGAAAAGCACTACTGATGACCTACAATGAAAGCGAAACTTGAATCTAGTGCTTCCTTTTGAGGTAGGCTAACGGAAAGGCCTATATCTATGCAAAGACTGCCATCAAATGTGGGTAAAGCTCCAGTTGTAGTAAAAAAATAGAATTTGCTAAATCAAGTGCATTGCAGACTATTCTCACCTGCATTCGAAAATTAAAATACCCTCAATGATCAGAAAACGATGGGTGATTGACAGATCCGATTCGTCCATCAAAATCCATTTTTGTGCATCTTTTAAAAGTTGATTCCAATTCACGGATCTATAGGCTGCAAAGAAAAGTAAACCATGATATGTACAGCCGTTTGATCCCAATGAGAAGAGCAAAAATCTCATTGAACATTACGCAAAAACAAGTGGAACGTACAACAAGATTAGAAGACTGCAGGTTGCTCAAGGACCATGGAGGCGGTGAGCACTCCCAAGTCGAGAAACACGGATTCACCTTATGAAATATGCCCACGAATGTATGATCGTATTCTTTAGTAACTTTAATGAATAAAGTAACGAGATAAGAATAATAACAGACTTGTTATCTTTCTTATGATAGACAAACGATAACAAGTGATCTACGTATGTATACATGTAATGTGGTCAGTGCCGAAACTCTCGCCAAGTGGTTCATTTTGGGTAATATCATTTACGAGACACGCTCTCCACGATACAGCTATATTTACTAAAGACGTTCCGGATAACTTTAACGATTTTTCGACATAAAACTAAATCCTGGCGGAAGTTTCGAAAAATGTTTCAAGAGGAAAGCTTTCGTCAAGTGGAGTTAAATTATTGCCGAATACCTTTGCATCGTAAACAGGTCACAGATGAGCTGTGCGTGGTCCAAGTGAAAATGTGACGGAATTCATTAGAAAACAACGGGGAAAAAACAAAATTCAAAACAAAACAAAACATACTGTATCTTTTGTCGCTACTGCTTGTTTGCTGCAACCCGCTGGGTATCGTCTCTACAATTCGCTGACATAAATCCTCACTTTCACAGAGGAAGTTAGATGCATTTGACAGTAAACGGGCGTATGCTAAATTAACAGTTGACGCATGCCAGAAGTTTTAGAAGTATATCTACGACATCAATTTCCGTACTGTTCCTTGCTGGCTGCAGAGATTCGGACGTCGGATCTAAGACACTAAAGCAAACATCAAACTGCTGCCATAAATTACCTTGTTTTAAAGACTAGATGACGTTATTATAATTTGTATGAGACGTCATTCGTGAATGTCGCCCATTGGTGACTAGCGTTATGAACCGATAACGCGGATGACACAAAGGTTATTTATTCGGGTAAACCAGTTCACGGGTTATACGTCCCAACCGAACTACGAACAAAAACACTCATTTGCACAAAACACTGATCTGAGCATGTTCCGGTCGCTATGGTCGCCAATTCTCAGCTCCTCCATGTAACAAAAGCCATTCCATGTGATGCTGCCCCCAATGGTCCTTGCTGTATTTGTCCCGCGGCCATTTTGATTCATGTTGTCGTCTCACTGCTGAATGGTGGTGGTTTAAGTAGTATAATGCAACCGTCCGTCCTCACTAAACTATTGTGTTTGGTGCAGTTTAACCTATGTAATCATTAAAATGCCGGAATCTTCTGTCTGTTCCATCTAGCAGTTTTTTTAGTTGCATTTTGTTAAGGGTGTTCCAATAGAAAGACAGAGCATGCTGCCACGAGGCTCACGAGGGTTCTGGGGGAAGGGTATAGTTTTTCAGAGAAGGTAAAAGTAAATGCGTCTCTACAGAATCTCAAACAATGCACTGTGTGCAGTATGGAAGATTATGTCATCCGGGGACCCAACAAGAAGAAAAACTGTCGGGCGCCATCGTTGACGTTTAGTGAAAATCTATCCGCTCATTGAAAACCGTAAGGATTTACAGTTAACTGACAGTAGCACTGCACACTGACATTCAAATTACGTTCGCCTGTGAGCTGTTGACAGACCTGAAAAGACACACATGACCAACCGAAATGAAGCTCAGAGGATGAAAAAATAGGATTAGAACAGGAAAAACCTACGGATGAGATTAAGGCAAGTCGTTCGAGCTGCGTCGTGAAAGCTGTTGACCGTTTACGGTCGACGTGGTAACCTTCACCAAAATGGTGAAGGATGCCACGTGTTAACGTTTCGGTCTTGCAACGCGTCCGTACAGGTAATTATATGAAGTAGATAGAACCTCGCTATTGTTTGCCTGTTAACTCACCAATCGGGTTAAGGGTGAGACTAAGCAGACGTTTTTAACATGGATAGCCATGACAGTACACTCGTGGTGAGCATAGTAGAAAACCGTACACCTCACAACACATTAACAGCAAGAGAAAAATGACTGGTAGGTCTTCTGGATGAAGTTCAGTCATTCAGAGTGCTCACGGCACGCTTGTTCGAAAGAGCTAAGATGAGAGTAGAGTTTCTACAGAAGTCCACTTGATAAGAATTACTCAATTTTACCGGATGAAATTCGTTTTGGATAAAACTGTTCGTACGCTGCCGTATGTATGTGAGATGGTCTTGAACCAACTAGCGTATTCAATGCAACCAACCAAAGCGGTTGAGCCGGTGTGTGTCACTATTCTCTAGATAAGTACTTCATACTCGTATTAACTCGTGACCCTAATTTCCAACGAACTTAAGTTCAAAAATCGAAGACAATTAACGGTGTCAAGTTTAAGAACACATTATTATTACTATTATTACTATTATCATTGACGAAAAGTGCTATCAAAACCGATGACTGTACTTGTAACGAGATTGGACTGGAGCGATTTCCTAATTGGAAAAAGTTCGGTCGATCGGAACTCACTAACAAGCTACTGCAATCGGAATCAAGGCCGGTCAGCGTCAACAAATCGAAAATGGCAATCAGTTGCTGCGTCGAATTTGTTTGCAACAGGTGGTGGTTAAAGGAAGTCGTTTGAACGCATGTCTGATTCAATCAACCGAGTTACTTGAGGCAATGTCATGGAACGTAACAACAGACACCAATCAAAACGCAAAAAGATCATCGCTCAATAGCAGTCGTAAATACTGTTGTTCTCCCATGAGCAATGGCGCCGCTTTTCTAATAACGTGAGATTGCTTAGTGCCTCTTAGACCTGTTTTGCGTTTCTTGGTTTGGTAGTTTAGTATGCGGTATAACCGGGCACCAAGTTTTTAAAAATGTCTACCAAATCGTGCATTCGTCTTAACGACGGGAGTTCAGTGTAGATTATGATCAAATTCAGCCGTTTCTTTAGATCTGATATGAACGGAGAATTCGTGGATGTTTAGAGTATGTATCTTTTGAATACATATCGGTGCATTTCGTTGGGTACACGCTGCAGTCTGGGGGTATATAACTAGCAAAATTTAACAGACATCATGGTGCAAAATAAGAAAATCGATAACCTCACATGAACCCATATACGAACGTACGTCAGTTAGCAAGGCACTCTGATACTGACAACCAAGTCTTTCTGGATGTACAGTGTTACATCCTCTTGGTACTTTGAATTTTGGTTCTGTAACGTATTCGAAAAACGTGCTTCGGCTTAAGATCGACATAATAACTGTCAAGCGAACGACGACGCTGATTCTTTGTTGATAGCCACGACATTCTAACCGCGTTGTGCGTTGAGATGCCCATGAACATTTTACAGAATCAATACGAGACGTGTTCGTTCTCGGATTGCACAAATGCCACCCAAATCTTTCCAACATAATTGTCCGGTAATAACATGAAATTTTACAGATGACTTAATATTAGACACTCAAGGGCTGTGGTGTTGGAAGTCGAATGATGGTTAACACAACCAAGAAGAGCGTAAAATATGACAGAATTTTATAGCGTCATCATGCAGCTCGCTCCTCTCCAAATCCAAGTTAGCCTACGATCGACATAGCAGATGGGCACTTATCATCGTTCCTTTCACGTTGTCGATTCCCAACATTACGTTTTGTAGCCTGGCAACACCTATCTGTATTCCAACATTCTGAGTTTCCAATACATTCAACACCGTCCCTACTACCGCGATTACCTTTGAGTTACTGGAATTAATAGGCAATCCTTTTGCTTAGCTTGTAACTGATGTCCTAGCTCGGAAGCGCGCTCGCGGCAGTAGATTTTTTACTTATCAATGCAGGTTAAGGGCTACCCATTGACTAAAAAGGCTATAACCATGGTGCAAAGACGGAAGCGTTCGCCGAAACGTCGTCGTCATGATTGCGGAGATATACCAAACCTCACTGACTTTCCTGGAACATTTCATGCATATTTTCCGGAAGGGTTTTCGAGGAGATCTCCAACACCAATCGGAAAAGACTGGAATTGTTGAAGTGGAAGACATGAACGGTTATCCACGTAACCAAGTAATTTTGAATGAAGTAGTGTGACAGGAACGCAATGGCGTGAAATACGAAAAATAACTACTCTGTAACCAATTCATTTTGGTTGTGTGTGCACCGCGCAGTCATTCGCAGCTTCGAAGACCGGGAACTTTACGGCGGTTTACCCATGTTCACTGCACATAGTCTGTAGGTCCAAGGAAAATTAAAAGTTCTTCTCTCCGCTACGAAGAGTCACGCTCTTTCGGTTTTGAAATAGACTCCACCAACATTTTCAACCAGTCATAGTAATTTCTTGAGGAAGGAGACGGTTCCGGAAGGAAAAATGACCTTCCCTAATAGCAAATCATCGGTTCAAGAGATGACCGGATATCTGTGCAACGCAATAAGTGGACATCTTTTCAGCACTGTTGGAAGTTGATAAGATGAAACTATCTAGGTAGGTGAGGCAGTGTGAAGTGAACACAATACAGACTAGCCACAACATTTGACCGATTCAACTTGGTCTGCACATTGACCGCAGAACTTAATAAAGCGATTTTTTTATGTTCCAGAATTTTGTCATCTGTTGAAAGCCCTACTCCAGAGTCTTGTGAACCTATGACCGCCTCTTCCAGGATATCATCCATCATTTAGTTTTATAGAAAGGCAGAGCTGCGTTTTCTTCCAGATGCTCAGTCCATCTCCCAAGTAGCACCAACATGTTGAAAATTCGGGAGCCATCCTTTGCACCGTTGGTCTGACTAACACCTTGTGGACGGATAGTGCAGCTGTGAATAGGGTAAAACAGCACTGATAAAAAGGCCTCTTATGTCTCTTTAGCTCATCTGACCGGTTGGTTCTCGAATTCACTTTACAAACCCATCGGAATTTTGCGTTTCAGTTCGCGATGGTCTTCGTTATGTTCACAGTCACGGACAGTAGTCCATGTTTGTTTCCAAGGCTTTTCAAATTGACAGAGAGCCACTTCTGCCGTATCTGTAATGCTTCCTTGAAACAGACCTCTTCATAACTGGTTCGCGCAACAATTTAAATGTCTATGTAGCGCTTATTTGAATCAACCCAGTGCTGTGCTCCAGGCAATTTGATCGTCATCTTTGTATGATGCAAGTTTCCAAGCGTCTATTTCATATTAGCGAACGGGTAATTTATGAGAAAACGATGAGACGAATCGAGCGCGAACATCAATAAGCTTTGGATTCGGCTGTTTACCCCAAGGTGAGCAACAATTAGTACCGGAGTGAGGCACTGATGAATACATTGTCAACTTGTGTTCAAGGATGGGTTATGTCAGGCGGCCTCCGCGTGACGTACTGACCTGTCTGTGGAATGTGTAATTGGATATGTGGGTTCCGTGAGATGCACATGACTACAAAAGCTTGTTTCTGTTGTCAATGCGTCACGACAGGATACTGAACATGCCATCAAGCTCTCTCTCTTTTGTGGAGTAAGACGGCTACGTTACGCGCCCATATAACCAGCAAGCAAAATAAAGTGTCTGGACTGACTCAGGAAACCCAGAACAGTACCGTAGAAAGCAGTCTCGATAAAACCTGATTGTCGGACCATATGCAGATAGGACAGAAAAACGTTTGCCTTATCTGTATTGACAGCCTTCAGCTTAAGTGTTAAACACAGCAACGCCGTTCACTAGGGCCTTATCTCAGCCACTAATGCACGCAATAAGAGTGAAACCGGGTTGTGCGAACAGTTAGTCCAGATGATAACCAGTGTGTGTCAGTGGTTATTTCGAATGTGTTCGATCTGATTACCACTATGGATGATCTGTGGACAAGTGTTAGGATGGTATTCCGGAAGAGTTGTCCATCACCTCGGCGATAGGCACCATAGTCAGCTACTTAAACAAACTGTTCTCAACTTTAATATAGATGCGGTGACTGCTTGCTGATTTGCAGACGAGTCACAATTGGTTGATTGATTTCAGCTTACGAGAAGAAGTGCAACAATTAAGGGACAGTGGCGGCTTCTGTTCGAAAGATTCATGGTCACAAAATTATCGGTTCGGCGACCTTTGATTTACAGAAATTATTTCATTTTACTAAACATAACCATTTGATAATTCGGTCGCGCCTAATGTGAGGTGAATGGCGCAGTGGTTAACACGGTTGCCTCATGATTGGAATGTCCGGGGTTCAAATCCCGGTCGTGGCAAGGATATGCGCTACTGATGAGCTCTAATGAGAGCGAAACTCGAGTCTAGTGCTTCTTTTCGAAAGAGGCTGGCTGGAAAGTCTATCTGAATGCGAACGCTGCGATCAAATGTAAGTGATGGTCAACTTGAAAATAACCAACTATACGAGTTCATTGAGAAGGGGCACCTGATCCGAGCTTAAGCAGGTCCAGATCAACGGCCAAATTTCTACCCTAAACACCAGCAGACCATACAATCCACATACAAATGTCGGAACGTTTGCTCATTCGCTGATCGAATAATGAAATTTACATTACTAAGAGAAATCTACTGCTTATAACTTTGTAGATTAAGTTGACCATGTGAATTTAGCAACAGAGGTTTGCGCAACCAATTGGCACACAAGTGACTGAGTACTCACATGCTGTCTTAAACCGCAAACCAAGATTTGACTTCGAACGGAATTGACTTTGCAGTAGTTAGTATTAGTACCACCAGTACTGTGGGACGTTCCAAGCATCTCAACTCAGAACTTAGATTTTAGTGTAATGCATACACACAGCACTACTTTCAAAAAGAGAGCAAGAAACAAGCAAAATTAGTGTTGGGAGTACGAAGTAGCTCAGTTGGAAAACTTACTGAAACTGAATAAACGGGATGGGATGAGGCTACGATTTCAAATGTCCTGCACATAGTTTCCAAATACAACACATAACAATATGCTGTGACACTGTCTGATGGTAAGTACCAGATAACGTGTCAAAATCACTGCCTGTCTCATGTTTTGCTAATAATCCTGAGCTAGAGTACCCAAGGATACACAGTAGACCAGCAAGGGTGAGCGACAAGAAAGATCAAGTAGGTGAAACACACTATGCTTGCTATTTAAGAGGCAATACGAAATGGTTTGTTGAAACCGCAAAAGACGCGTGCTTATTGCATGAAATCTCGTAAACATTATGTTAAAAACACGAGTGCGTACACTTATTTACATAGCTGACATGTATCCACGCACACTGGGCAACGGTATCTGGTCATTCGCCACAGTGTATATACACGGTTCCAATAGTCGCTCCTGGTCCCTCGACTTCTTGGCGTTGAGACCTGACCTTTAGTGTCAGAATGTACGCATTACAACATTCACAAACGAAGATGCATGTCATGCAACATCACTGCCATGTTCAAATCTACCAAGGGAACCAATTGTTCTGTTAACGCTGCCAAACGTGGGATAACGTGAAAAAATGGTAGCAACTGAAGCATATTCAAGAAGAATCACAACGACAATAAAAAGACGCGATACGGAAAATAAGGGTAACAACTGGAAGCTGCATGCCTCAGAACATAGTTAAACATTGCTGAGATGAACTGGAGCATTTAATTCCATCAGTTTCACGATCTCATCATTAAAGATGAGACAATCCCTGACTGACTATCGTAATACCTCAAGCAAATGCGATAAACGAAATACAGGACGCAGCTACGCTTAACCAAAAACTCAGTGCTATGAATAGAGAACGTTCCAATCGCGATTCGACGAATCACTCTACCAATGCGAAGCGAAGATTAAATAAACCCGGATGCGTAGCACAGATGAGAACGTAAAAATGAATAACATTAGTGGCCAGAGGAGAGTTTTTCTTTCGATTCGGCATTCTATTAAAAAGACAAAAGGAAATGCAACAACCTTTCTTATACTAGTGATTTTCAGCTGACCATAACAACTCGCAATTGGTGGAACCGGCCAGCGTACTCTATGTAAATAAACATTAGATAAACACTCATGAAAACGTCCAAAAACATGCAGACCTCACTGAAAACGTTTTACATTCTTTCCAACAATATAAATACCCACCATCAGTCTTGTAAGGCAGAGACGTGCTGAACGCTGTTGGTTCACAAGCGACCAGAAAGTCATGAACGTTCCAAGTTGGACACTATCTACACGCAACTACTCGGTGAATACCTGGGGTCAGATACCCTAACTATATTCGCAATGATGGGAGTCAATGGTAAGACTATTGGTCCAGCACTCGGAGAACTAATCCCATGAAAAGGTTTTGGAGTAAGATGGCTCCTAGACAAAAAGTTCCTGTATGTTAAGCCGTCGTCCTGGGCCACCAAGTTGTTTGTGTTCACGCATGATGGACCATTCACGTCCAAATTTAGACCAGCAACGAGGCGGTTTATCGTGTGTGAGTAGCTTGCAACCAGTGGGCTTTCGAATCGGTTCAGTCTAAAACTATTGGATAGACTAGTGAGAGGCACTAGCGAGCGTAACATTTGAACCAAATGTATGGCAATGGCGTAGAAAAGGCTAGAGTTTGAAGGTTAGAGGAGGTGGGGACGGAGCAGAATTTTTTAGCTTTGAACGTGATCTATTACAACTGAATGGAGGCCAACAACGAGTTAAAGGAAGAAAAATCCACCGAATCTTATTAAGAGGTTATTCGTGGAAGTGTGAACAAAAACGACCAACATACCACAAGGTCTACTAAAGTGGTGCACCAACAATTTATCAGCTGTACTTACAGTCGAAATTGGGATGACCAGTTATCGGATCTCTGATATGACGAGGATCGTCAATTTTCTGAAAGAAGAAGAAATATAAGATAGACTCACCATCTGAGTTTAAAAGCTATGCACTTGACGAGTAGAAGAGAAAATCATCTTATGGAACCCTGCAAGTTACTCTTTAATGATATAAAAATGATTACTGATGAGTAGTCGAGGATTTGGTTCATTTTCAAGTTGACCATCACTCACATTTGATCGCAGCGTTCGCATTCAGATAGACTTTCCAGCCAGCCTCTTTCGAAAAGAAGCACTAGACTCGAGTTTCGCTCTCATTAGAGCTCGTCAGNAAATGTGACAGGGCGCATCAAAACTGTGTGACTGAATCACTTTGACAGAAATAATCGGAAAATTTTCCTAAACAAATATCTACGACCGTTACGCCAGCAACAATTAGTATGCACTTTTCAAACGCTAGAGTCACGGGGACATTTGCATGTAATGAAGTAAAAGGAGGAATCAAGCGCACGTTTTCCCAACTACTGATCAGAGAAGTTCGAGTCTAGTGCTTCTTTTCGAAAGAGGCTGGCTGGAAAGTCTGTCTGAATGCGAAGGCTGCGATCAAATGTGAGTGATGGTCAACTTGAGAATATAAAGATGAGTTCGATTACGTTCCGATTCAAAGCTTTCTAAATTCTTAAATTAAGGCAGGAGCACAAAATGACGGAAAAGGTCATTATTACAATAAGACGGAGGAATACAAGGAAAATGGAATATGAAATGTGACAGGGCGCATCAAAACTGTGTGACTGAATCACTTTGACAGAAATAATCGGAAAATTTTCCTAAACAAATATCTACGACCGTTACGCCAGCAACAATTAGTATGCACTTTTCAAACGCTAGAGTCACGGGGACATTTGCATGTAATGAAGTAAAAGGAGGAATCAAGCGCACGTTTTCCCAACTACTGATCAGAGAAGTTCGAGTCTAGTGCTTCTTTTCGAAAGAGGCTGGCTGGAAAGTCTGTCTGAATGCGAAGGCTGCGATCAAATGTGAGTGATGGTCAACTTGAGAATATAAAGATGAGTTCGATTACGTTCCGATTCAAAGCTTTCTAAATTCTTAAATTAAGGCAGGAGCACAAAATGACGGAAAAGGTCATTATTACAATAAGACGGAGGAATACAAGGAAAATGGAATATGAAATGTGACAGGGCGCATCAAAACTGTGTGACTGAATCACTTTGACAGAAATAATCGGAAAATTTTCCTAAACAAATATCTACGACCGTTACGCCAGCAACAATCAGTATGCACTTTTCAAACGCTAGAGTCACGGGGACATTTGCATGTAATGAAGTAAAAGGAGGAATCAAGCGCACGTTTTCCCAACTACTGATCAGAGAAGTGTGTATGGATGTTGCACGATTATATGTGGAAACATTCAAAAATTAATATGGATAGAATTCCGGATAGATACAATATAAGTAGTCATTGACCGACCTAATACTGACCCAATTTAATTGCAGAAAGGTATGTGGAGATTGTTTCGCAAAATTGATGATTTGATATAAACGAGTAAACATGGAAAAAAGGACTCAAAATTTCATTATCCTTGAGAAGTACGAAAACGGCATTTCTTCCGTTAATCGTGATCACTCAAGAATAAGTAAAAGATAACAAGTTCCGTCAGTGGTTCGCAAACTTCAGGCTCATCGAAACTTAAGCATGACGATATCGTTGTCACTCAACAGTACACAAGCGAACCCTAGAATCAAGACTGTATGGACAGAAACAACTGAACACGCCGAATGGAACCCATTGAAAAGCAACACACACTCGAATTGAAACACAATAGCTGAGTTTGGCAAAGCAGTATCAGCCTACCAATTTCTGGCTGAGAATAAAATCTAGAATCATAATTAAGAAATATTGCATGCCATAGGCAGAAAGTTGAAGCGCCTCCCATTCAATTTCCCCTAGTGATTAATGTCAACCACTTTGAGGAACCACGCGTTAGACTGATGCCACGAAGTGGAGAAGTAATCAAGAACACGATGAAGCACCATCCGAAATTGAGAGCTAGGGATTCATAAATCAGTTGTACGCTTGAGATAAATCGTATAATCATCCAGACAGTAGAGAGAGAGCCATTTTATCCGTTCAGCATACGAAGGCGAGGATAGTAATGGTACAGTCAGCAGCGGAGGCTTGAAAGTAGCTGGCATTATTGCACCATCTTTTTCGTTTCTCGCGTCGATTAACATATTGGACGTTGGTTCATTGGCTGATGATCTAGAACGCTTTTCATGTTCTTCAGTGAACATTATTCATAAACTCGCTTGATAAGCTATAAATACGCAAGGGCTCCACTTGTAATTTGTTTTCGGACTGAGACGGTAAAAGCTCTCTTTCTAAAGACCAGTTTTTTTTATAATCGGCTTGGGTATCAGCTGTTTGGAGCCACTGCAGCGCGTACAGTATTATTGCGTTGTAGGGATCGTTACAGCTCAAATGTATTCGCTCGGTCGTTCCGCGATATAACCCAGACAAAGAAAAATGGAGAAGAGGCTCTCAGAAATAGTTCTAAGGTTATCCAAGCCCAATCCAGATGGATCAGACTAAGGAAGGCATTAGCAGCCGAGGCCACCATCATCAGGCTACGAACCTGTGCTATGTGGGCAAGTGCTGTTCTTATGAAGCTAGGGTTGTCAACCCACCAAAAGCTACTTCAATGTAGGTCACGGGTGAACCACCCGACGCCGCCATGCATGACATGCACCACTCTGCAGCATACACCCACTCCGGCACACTGCGATTCGCTTTTTCCTGTAGGATATGCAGTGCAGAATAATAAATGCCGGCATAGTCATGAGCAAACAAACGATCTGTATGTGTGAATGAAGATAGAATGATGAAAAAATCGATTGAAAAGCGCAAAGAACCATACTATGGGATGATATGCTCAAAAGCAACCAAGGTTCATCGACATCGGTTATCATTGAAAAATGCGGTATCAAGCCAAGACAGTGAAGGGAAAACGCAGATATTATTGGATCATCTCAATCTGCACGAGAGCATATAGCGTCAACTGCGTTTTCGCAATGAAAACATGACCCAATGATTTAAATGAACACCTTAACATACGAAAGATGTTTCACAAATCGTCGAACAAAAAATACAACCACTTAAGGTATTGATTTTCTTTAGTTTTATATTCACTGAAGATTAGCTATCTGGAGCACTTCCAACTGAAAACCACCTGTATTTGATTGAAAACTTTGCTCACAGACAAACCTCTCGGCTGACTCATCTTAAAAAGGAACGCTAGATTAGTGTTAATAATTAACACATATCCTTGTTTGGACCGGAATTGACAACCACGATCTTGCCGTTGTGAAATGGGCGTGTTGACTAGAAAGTCAGTAACCTTTTAGTGTTGTGAACCAAGAAGGCGGATGGCGCATTAAGTGTTTGTACCTAAAATCAATACACGGGGTCCACGCACTAAAAGCAACTCGAACAAAAATGCTCACTTAAACGTAACTAATTCCAGGACGCCACGGCCTTCAATTTCATATAAGGAGAATATCTTTTCTTGTCAGAATGTAAACCAAGGTTCCTTCTTGTATTCTACCTCAATTACTTCAATACCTAAAGATGTACCTCCGTCTGACAACTGACGAATAACATGGTGTGATCACTCACCTTCATTACATCATTAGGCAGAACAGAATAAACGTATCAAAACGTTGAAACAAGACCTCGTGCGAATGGTGTTCCACCTGCTCGATTATGCCGACAAGAGAAGAAACAACGTCACAACTTCAATCGATAAATCCGTGATCTGGCATTTTCACTTAGGTTACACTGACTCTGTTAGACCAACTGAGAAATTGGAGATATTTCCTATAAAGCAATCTGAAATTGAACTGCAATGAGTGGCTGGACGCGAGTTGTGACCCAGATGTTGATAGTCATTGGATTTGCGTTTCCCGAGTGGGGAAACGCCAGAATGGTGTTACGTGCTATAGTCCTGGCACTTTGTAATTTTCCACCTAATGGTTGTTTGGCTGTGTTCCTCTGAAACCGAACGACCTATTCACTCGGTTATTCTCAGCCATAGTGGCATCGTCTGTGAAGTTAAACAGCGGTTGGCATTCTTCGGCGATTGTTTACAAAATCAGGTCAAGAAGTCGCCGATATTAGCAAAAGCATTCATCTTAATGTTCCTGTCGCTTGGCATATGGAGGCTGTGAAAGAAAATTAGATACTCAAATTGAAATTCCGTAATCGTACCGAGTTTTAAGCCCTCGCATCGTCGAGTGATTGTAACAGCACAATTGTGAAAATCATCGCTGTCTTGCCTTGATAACCTGAGATACTGGTAACAAAGGTTGAACACAGATGCACGATAGCCAAAACCTTAAATCAAACACTGTGCCGTATCTTCAAACGGTCGATCATGTAGGTTTTTCAGCGGGGGTAAATTGACACAACGTTCATGTTCACTCTGTTCAGTCTGAGAATAAGCAATCGGACTGTTCAGATATGGTCCTGAATGGAAAATTCCTTCAAAACGCTGTCTTCATACCGTTTGAATCATGAATCAAAAGTTACAATAATTGAACCGTCGAGCCAAAAGTTCAACAGGAATGACAGCACTGATTCGAGAATTTCTTGTTTTACATAGGCTATGTGACACACATCTAGGTCTGTTGTTTTCATTGTTGTTGTGATCAGAAGCAGGTTTTCGGCTGACAGTCGCACAGTCAACACTACACAGAGTGCTTGAATACCCGATTAGCTCTGCAACACAACTGATCTTGAATGCATGAGACATCCACATCCGTGATTGTACTGACCGTCAAGTCGGTGTAAGTGAGACCATATGTGAAAAAGATGGTTCACTTATCATCAGGTGGGCTGAACATTTTGAAGAACAGTTCAGTTGGCCTCAACCAGATCATGTGGACGACGGGGCACGATTGGTCAGCAATTGCATTCCAGACGGTCCATGGTCGGAAGCAGAAGTGGTCCTGGAGCTCAAGTTATTGAAACGTAATAAGGCTCCTGGACCAGACCTTCTCTCTCCTCTTTTCGAAGATGGTTGAGTGAGGTTGCTATCAGAACTTACAAAACTTCTCCAGACGATCTGGCACCTTCAAAGTGCAGAGTGCTGTTTCCAGACTGGGGCATTTCCACCCCTACTTTCTTTATTGCAGGCAATCCGCGTGAGACTGTGGACAGTTTCACATACTTGGGTAGCACTATCTCGTCAGCCTGTAATATTGCTGGTGAGATATCAGCGAGGATAGCAAAGGCACGAGTTGCCTTTTCCAAACTGCGTCATCTGTAGCGTTGAAATAACGTTCGGTTGTCGCTGAAACCAAGGGTATATAACGCCTGTGTGCGTTCCGCCTTGNTAGTAACGTTTCCTTCTAGGATATTCCACGTCACTGTTGATATGAGCTGCGGCCCAGGCCACAGTACCTTTGGTCAGGCTGCTATGATGGTAATGATGGAAATGTACTGGAAGCAAACCCACAACATGGGTATAACTAGAGGTGCAGGAATGGGAGTATGTAGAAAAGTACCTGAAGAACCAGTTCATCAATAGTGTGTTCAACAGAATTGGCTTTAGAGTACACTCTTGAATATTCAGTAGGTTTGATTAGCTTTGATGGCTCAGGAAGTTCCGGTTCACCGTTAGACAGCGCCCTAATAAAAATTCTCAAAGCTAGTGGGATTCATATCTGATCATGTAATGTCATCACTGCACACAGACAACACTTCACAGACAATGGCCAACAAGGACAGGGGCTAGAATGCCATCATCACCGTATAGCAATCAATCGCGTTATAAAAGTTGTCTGTTGTAAAGAGGCTGACGTTATGCTGACATCGGAGGTCAGTCATGTTGAAAGAAGCCAAGAGAAGTTTGAAGATACGTAAGGAGATCACCTCCCTAACGCCTCCATCAGCTACGAAACCACTTTTAGAGATCCAGCGGTACAACTGTATATGGACTGGAACTGCCAGCGAGAATCGATTGACTAAAACGTGGTGGCGAAAATGTATGAGCACGTCATCTTCAATATATAGCTTCTCTACTTTCAATTCGACTACACTAACTTTTCACAAGCGAACAACCCTGAGAAGAAATAAAAAGTCCGAAGTTTGCCTAAAGACAGGCAAGGAAGCCAGGCAACTGAACTGCTAACTGGGCCATGAGGCACCCGGCATCTACGTAACCCATTACTAGAACGTGGTGTTGAACAGGTTTGTGGAAATCAAAAAAATCTCAGGTGATTGAATAACAATGGCGGTTAGTCTTCCAATTTTCTGTGTGTAATTCGTTTTTTAAAAAAGACCGTATAAGTAAAATCCAGCCCACTACTGCCTTATAATAAGAACTGCGCGCTTTTGCCCAAAGATGGAATGATCACACAAATTTGTCGCAGGAGGTGCAGATGAAGCGATGATTACAGTGATGCAAAACACACCCAAGCTTCTGAATTGATAGAAAATGACCCTCTCAAAACATGTAATAAAGATATCCCGGAAATGTTTAGCTATCTTTAGACTGGTTATATTGTACTGATTATTATATTACACTGGTTATGTATGGAACGGTAAACGGCCTTGGATGAAGTGAGCTGAAGGGAATAATTTGGTTCCGGCGAAATGAGACAGGATGGCACGTTTCGCTGTCGCAAAAGAAGTGCTTACCGTCAATCTGACTGAAATCAGGTGTCATTAAAAAACTTATAAGACTGAATCTAACGCAGATGAACCCCGAGTGAGGATACAATGATGTGACGTTCTCAAAAAGTATGCAGGGTACAGTAGTTATATTTGGCTAAACAGGTCAAAACAAAAAACACTAAGAAAACCAGTAAGCAAAATGGAACAGTTAAAGGTGAATGACATACCCAGTAGTAATCATCCATGGATAACACTTTGGACGGAAATCCACAAGTTTGGAAATTACTTTGAAGCCCCTTACACAGCAGTGTTTTACCGGCACACGACGCCCTGTTACCAAACAAACGTTTCAACAGCCCATTAGAATCGGCTTCGAAGTAATACGATCAAAAGCATGCACACAAATTCCCAAACTAATGCTTCATGAAGATTAAGTCGCATTAGTTTGGTCACGTCCACAGTGGTAAACAGTAGGCTATCAACAGAAGACGATTAAATAGTTAATGAAAATTACCAATTAAACCGATAGCAGACAAAGGCAATTAAGTGAGTTACTAAAAAATAAATATGACATTACAATACATTTAGTACTGAGCATGTACGGCACTATTTTTGCATACTGCAACCACATCCCTGAGGACTGTCCATTCAGGGGTGGCAAGTAAAGTTGGCTATTCCCAGTACGATTTGTTGCCAATTGATTACTAACCACCCATTAAAGTTCGGAATGCTGTAAGAGAAAAAGGGACAATTTTTACTTTTGGTATAAGTATATAACACTTTCGGTATGCTCGTGCCACTATGAAGATAACGGCAAGTTAAACTGTTAGACGTCTAGTAGTCTGATTATAAATAAAACGCCTGGTACAGTTAAACAAATAATGTGTTAAATGCTGGATTATGGGCGTACGAGTAGGTTATTTTACGAATCTCGGCGCTAGTCGGTTTGTGAGACAATTAATTGGGAAGAAAGTGTGCTGGCGAGAACAAATTTCAATGGTTGCGGTTCGAAAACTCTCACTAGTCTAGTGGTGGCCTTTATTGCCATTCGTTAACGGTCACTTTTCGAAACTTGCGATTTGTCTCATGATATGTCTTGATGAAACTTATGTGACTGTATCGATCTGACAAAAAATTGTCGGAAAACAATTGCTTGTCACATTGTTATTTCTGATCTTATGGGAATTTTCCGTCAGAGATTCGACTTTCACATAATTATAGTGAGCTTTAAAGTACTTGCCACAATCCAATATACATCCTGCCAAACCATGTACGTTTATAGATAGCTTATAAGAAAAAATGTGAAAAAGGAACATGCCGGCTTGCCGAGTTACATGAAGTTAGTAGACAATTAGGGCCGCAAGTTTAGAGATGTGACGTGATGTGTCGTGTAAGGTTGACGTATGTGACTGAGATACGGTTGTAATAGAGAGTCCAACTCTCAGTCCTGTCAATGATATACTCCAACGGGAGCTCAGTTCGAGTCTGTTGCCTCGTTTTTCACCAACCTGATGTTCATACCAGCAAGTTCAGTCAAGTAAACAATATGCTTTATGCACCCGAAGCGCTGAACGAACACAATCAGCTTCACACAAAAATTACTAATGACTCAGGTTGGCGATTATTTCGACAATAAGAAGGCCGTGATTGTGCGACAATCGTGCCAACAAACGATGTGCTCAAATAAACGCTAGCGCATGGACCTATTTAAAGATGTGGGAATACACTCGGAAAGATCCCAATTAAGTTAGGTGGAATTGTATATACGAAAAATTCGCGTGGTGTAGTGCTGAGAAACCACAAGACCGACAAATTGGTTACGAGGAATTCAAAAACAAGCCCAGAGACACTTTACGGATCCTGAGAAAACGAGTGAATGGTACACTCAACAGAGGGATCAGGCATTGAAACACTGAGTAGTCTGGAATGGATAGAGGGTCTAAGCACTCGATGTGAAAATGTGGTACTCTGTCTTTCGTGAAAACAACAGTAACACGGAATGATCAGATCACGCTGCTATTCAAAGTAACTCTTGGATACTTGAAAGAAAGAAAGCAAGGCAGGTGTTCTTTGTTATAGAAAAGGGCTGGGCGATAAGTAGAAAGCTGTCCGTATTGGCTGCCTTTCATGAGCGGAAACAGCATAGTAACACAAATAGATAACGGAAAAAACAGTGTGGAAATGTGACCAAACTAACAATTCAGGCAAACTGTACAATGAGAGTGTTGAAGAAAATACGCTACAGTGTTTGGTTTCTAGCACCACATCACCGACATATTTTATACAACCGCGTATTGACAGACCCTATAATAAGTGAGAAGGAGAAGAGGAAGACTGTCATGGAGAGCGCCAGAGTCAATAGAGATCGGTGGTAACCAGGAAATTGGGTCAATTGACTACGATTGATAAAATAATCGCACGAAAGATCGACGGCTGGGGGGCTTCATGTCGGACTTGATGAAAATTCGAAGTAGCGTATCTCTGCTTATGCTGAAGCAAAACGCACCGCTGCGACTTAAAATTTTTTAGTTGACCCTTCGATCGCATTTCGAATGGAGTGAACCAGACAAGCGGAAATAGAAGGAGTGTACAGAAGTTGATAGTGCGGTGTTATGATTATATGGTCTCCAACGGCGACAGCCTAACGTAGAGCAGACAGAAAGGATGAACGACCACACAGTGTCCAAAAAGGGTCAAAAGTATAATCGGTATTTCGTATGAGAGGTTGAAGTAAAAAGCCAGAAAACTCGAGTGAACAAGTTAAGTGGTTTTTAAAACGAATTAAAAAACAGAGTAACTCACCCACTTATTCCAATAACCGTTTTTTTTACCAGTGAAGAAGCCTAAAGAAGAAAAATCAGCGAATACATCCGTTTTGATTAAAATGCTCAATCACACACTAGTGGACACAGTTCGTAAAAGGTGAACCTACAATAATAAACACAAATCTACTGTGGAGATGTTAACACAACTGACTTGACAATAAGACAAAAAATCCAAGTATATTTCGTTCGATCCAAACTCACTCCCAGAAGTACAGCATCACAAAACGTCGCGCAGTCATAAGTTGACATTATATTACATATGATCAATCGCGCTCACATATCGTCTCACAGATGGTTCCGCATATGACCAGCGCTCCAGTACCAATGCTAGAGGGCTCGGTGTCAGATAGAACTGTGTATCATTAAAACGGCACCAGTTCTGAATGTGCTACAGTTTGGCATAACAGCACATAAAAATGGCAGCTAGCGGATGTGGTCAGATGTCAATTGTGGATACAGTACAAGATCATTGTCCAAGACAGCGGAGTTGTGCACGTTTGCATATTAGTTTTCGAATGTAGCCAGCAAACGTGCAAATAATACACTCGTACATTAGCTACGTAAACCAGACATCTTTGCCGAAACATTTCACAGTCGTCCAAAATGACAAGGGATGACCAGACAGTTAGGAGCGTTTGGTTGTACCTTGAAGTCACATGGCCGACGCACCATCACTATGTCAGAAAAATCTAATCCTTAGACTACATGCACTAATATTCTCATTTACAGGACGCGCCTGTATGAGTTCCAGCAACCGTATAGCCTACTCGATGACCGGGACAGAATGGATCCTAACAACTCGCAAAATATAACGTAAGGCTATAGACCGTAGGAAAATAAAGTTCTAAACCAAATGAACGAGGATCCCCGCTTAGAGTGGGAATCACGGTGGGTAATACTTACACTACACACTGGTTTTGTTTGAGAATACACACCGAACAAAGTAGGGCACAGCTAACCATTTAGGTGGCTTGTTTCTTTCTGTAATATGGTGGATAAAAGAACGAATCTTGAAATAGCATATGGCCGAAAAAGCTGTAGATGAGATGCTGTAGATGAGAGTGGTTGATGTGAAACGGTAGGAACACAAGCTCAGATCAGTCATTATGAGCAACAGGGACCAAGAAAAAACAACTCCAAGCTGAGTGAAATTTCTGTAATCCAAAATAAGACAGATATTCAAACCGAAGTCTCGGCGAGAAGAAACTCGCGCACTCAAGTGAATGAACAAATCGGTGTGCGTCAGTAATAGGCGGACCATGGAAAAAGGTTGGCAGTTAACCCTGCAAACTTTTCGGGTGATAAAATATGTAGTATGAAGTGAGCGGGCGATGGATGGCAACCCTCAAATTCTAAAAGCGGATAGAAGACAAATTATCGAATTTCTGGACGAATCAAACCAGAGCACCGAATTGAATGAAAATTTAAAAGTAAGCTGAACCACAAATGTTCGAAGAGTAAGCGTGCACAATAAGTGAAAATAGGGAAACATAAGGGAGATAGTGGCGCCAAGGAAAGGGGACATACAACTAGATGACTAGATAACACGTAAATTGTTCGTCACAGATGAACTAGTGTGGCGTAAAAAGAGGATCCACACACACTGGGTTATGAGACCAAAAATGTTTGCAATACATCCACAACATCATCAAACCTTCGCAAAACGGCCTCGTCTATGGCTGTTGTGCCCCAACGAGTACGACTTCGTGGATCGATTCCCGCACCCCCAAGGTAGCAATCGCAATACTGAGCCATTTGTTCGTTCGTATTGCAGTCATCATTCGATTCAGCGCCACGCTGTGAACAAGCACCATTGCACTGTTGTTTTGGAGAAATCAAGAACTCAACTGTCGATAGCTGTCGATTAGCGACGGCGACGTGAAGAGAATTCCGCCCCTCAGCATCCCATTCCTATTGCAGAAAGACAAACACAAATGTTAATGAAGGAATTGCTGGTAGTAATCTAACAATATTCTGAAGTGAACTTTAACAATGAATAACTGCAGAACTGATTGCAAAACAATTTTAATGAACAGCGGTAGTAGCTTGGCTGAATGTATTGAGATCCGGAATGAACATAAGCTTGAATAAAAAAGAAAAAATAGTATGAGAATCTTCCGAAAGCTACTTACTTCTAACGCACATCCAGCAAGGCGGTATAATTGAAGGCGCTTGATATCACCTGCAGCTGCAGCTGCATTTACTGCTCTTGGCACTTGAAAGTCCGTGAATGACAAACGGGCCCCAGCCTCTAGAAGAAGTCGAATCAGCGCAGGCGTTGTGTTGGGTGACTGGATAGCGTAATCTATCGGTGTCTTCCCCCAAAGGTCTCTGGTATGAACAGAGACTCCATGCTCCAACAGAAACTTGGTCGCACTTAGGTGTCCATGTCTGACCGCTCTGTGTAGGGTCGACCGACCGTCACAGTCGGACAGCTTGTTTGGGTTGATCAAAGGGAATCAAAACAGTAGACTCAGAAAATGGTCCGGCGATAAGAAAAACACGTCCAATACTACTGAACTAAAAACCGTAGCGACCATAAGGCTGAAAGAACAAAGTAATGAACCCAAGGATTAAACATGGATTAACTTGTGTACGTAGTATGAATTTGGTGCATACGCATGTTAATCCGTGGATATCTATGATTTAACGACCAAGGCCCTCGGTCGGCGTGGAAAAACAACGTGGAAGGGCCTGTTATAACCTGACGTCATGAGAATGTCGAAACTTACAAAGAAGAATCACGGAGACAACAGTTTATAAATGAAATCTTATTAACAGTCTCAACATAGAGATGTATACCACCACGCAGTAATTCACTTGTACAAGAACAAAAAAGGATACCATAACAAAGCATGATGGGATGACAACCACGAGTAAGTGAGAAAAGGGATGCTACAAAACAATGTAAAATACAGCCAAATATAGAAGTAGTTCACTCAAAAAATGATCTATCCGGTAAGTGACAATCCCCTATACGAACAAGGCTATAGTGATCAGTATCACAGCGCAGCCCAGTTGGCAGCTGAACTCCTCCTATATATTTATTCACCCGAGAAGGGTTTTACCAGATAGGACTTATTGATAAAAGTGATCACCTCATATTCTACTAACGTGGTCCGTGCCGTTGCACTAGATTTTTTACAAGGCTACATTTGAAAATTATTGCAAATAACACTCTTTAAAAAATCCACGCAAAACTTAATTTCATCTCATACTCATTTACGATGCAATAGGTATGCGGATTTCAATTCGAACCAGCTTAACAAGTGTTACGGATAAAACAACTGCTTCATCGTCTCGAAGGGTTGTTAAACATAACCCATTGTAGGTCACCCATGGACAATTGCAGCAACGCCTCCGGAAGCATTTTGTTTTCGACAGAGGATCTGAGTATGCTGTAATCCAGAGACCTTAGGTACAACTGAGAAGTAATTGACACAGGCACATGCAAGTTGGGCGGAACTATCGGACTTTCTTGGAGCAGACAACAAACGCACCCACGCCGTTGAAATAGTAAAACAAGAACAGCTTTTTTATCACAGATGGCGACCTTCCGGTAATAACAGCTAAAGAATAATTAAAAATATCCAAGGACCTAGATAGAGTACAGTTTCGTTCTCTCCACATCAAGAAATTGTTACATAGAAAACTCCCAAGATAGCAAACATGTGACTGAACGACGACAGAGTTTGGTTGTGGCTAACACGTGTTGTTGCATTGGGTTTGGTTGATGTTGGAGCTCACAAACATTACGGAATATATCGGAGATGTCGAATTGACGATAAGAGTCTACCAATATAAAGAGATCGTGTTGGTGTTTTCTTTTCATTCTGATGCTGTGCTACAGAGAATAATTGTTAGAGTGCAATCACTTTCCCACACCGCCTTTCCTACACTGTGACACATTTGCGTTACGCAGGTGCACTGCGCAGTGGTTCAGTTTATCAGAGTGCGATCTCTTACATTCCAAAACAATGTCTTGTATTTGTGTTATTCCAAACACCACTTGAAACCCCGGGTGACATTTCGGTTCCAACCCTGGGAACCGCCCAAACTGGTCTGCCGCATAGTTGCGTGTTTTTATAACTGAACTATGGGAGACAGTAGGGAGTAACCCATCTTTAACCGGTCTCCGCACTGGAATGGCTCGTCTTCTAACACCCGCCCTGACTGGAAAGGAGATGCGAGGAATCGGCACGATGTTATACCAATCCAAGTTATTTGAAGCACTTAGCTAAATACTTATCACAAGGCCAACGCATTACAATATACAGTAGCAGGAAAGTAAGTACGTAAGCAACGATAGGTTGTAAACAAAATATTCCGTTTTTCATATTCAGGTTCAACATCGTATTTATACAGAAACAGTTTCGCAACGTGGCACTTGGAAATGTTTGACACATGGAGTAGAAAAGATCGCGAGTGATTGGTTCACCTGCTGTACCACTTTTGAATGGAAACTGTAGATACAGAGATAGGGGGGACCAGTCGATTATCGCGTACTAAGCTGCCTAATCGAGAAAAACCAGAACGAGAATCTGAGCGACGCTGAGCGATCTCAATTTTGTTGGGAAAACAGCACCCTTTATAGAGGAACAAGTGTTTGTGACTGCTATTAAGCGACAGGCGTCCTCATATTTCGATTGGCCAGTTTGTTGCTGTGTTGTTCCACGACCTTGCACCTAGGACCTCGGTTGTTTGAAATGGATATGCACTCAACCGCAGCTAATCAACACCTATGCCTGGCTGGCGCCAGTTTGACCATAATCCCGTCCGCAGCAGCTTGTGCGCGAACAATGATTGGCTGAGCCTTCTCCAATCAGGAAGCCTTCTAAGTCCAGGATCATTACATTGATGACTTGTTGCAATAAACTTAACGTGCTTCACGATGAAAATAATCCAGGCATCAGTTTCTCCGTAGTACACTGGAGGGTGAGTTCATATCAACCCGAAGGACCTCAATGAGGCAGATATTTCTTACTCCATTTGTTGGACCGAAAACGGATTGTTTCTGTCTAAGAGATAGGCAAAAGTTATTTTCGATAAACGTGCACTTTTAAACTTTACGTGAAGTAATCCATGGGTGGATCGGTCCCATTGACGCACTGTGTGTAAGATCCACATTCACGAGCGCGACGACAAAAACGTCAACATATCCGCGTTGAAGTAGCATATCGTTGGTTAACGTCAGTACGTATGTCTCTAGCTTCCCCATGGAGATATTCACACAGTTAGCTAAAAAGATCCCAATGATATCCCCACTTGCTTGTCTATAGGACATGAAGTTAGATGAAAAGCGAATGATCGACGTACATTGCATATGAGTCACAGCCGAATCAGTCGACATTCGGCTGCGCATTCTGATACTGTCACTAAAAAACCATAAACAGTTTACGAATACAATGAACACGATCAGAGTGAAATTGTTGAAAAGAGCGCTACAGCAATGACGAAACTTTGATGACGCAGCAAACCTACGAAATACAAATCACATCGCAATGAATTAGCACTAATTAGTCGAGCATTTTTTCTGTGAAGCCTGTGATCAATCGGTTTCTTATATTCACATACTGTTAGTCACCTATAAATATGCTCTTCATAACCGGACGTAACTGAAGTGATCTGATGAAGTGGAGAAAACAAGTACCTTCCATACCCTGTCTCCAATCTGGTTAAATCAACTGGCCAATGTAAAAAGAAAACAGTGAACGTAGGAAACGCTAAGTAATGGATTATACACCTACCAAAATTCTGTAAGCAGTGTTTCAGAATTTCAAGCAATAAAATGATCAGAACATCCTCCGTTCATCATAGATTGGCCTATGCTTCAAGATGGTACGTCAATGTAACGTGGAAGGCTGTCTTTATCACGGTTCAGGATACACTGTTCAACAATAACTCTTCCTTTTCTATTGTGACAGCAATAAAAGAGAGATGAATAAAAGTAGCACGAAGTGTAAGTGTGGGCAATACAGAGCACGAAAGCCGTTGGAAAAATCTACTGAAAATGGTTAAGCGGACCCTGACACAGAAACGCACAATAACCTGTAAGTGCCCAAGAACTCGATACAATTCCTCCAAACTGGCTATGTTGTTGGAAGCAGCAGCAACGCAAGCCAGCGCCGGAGTGAGTCGGCGGGCCCACATCAGACCACGTCCGTCCGGATCATCCACCTTGGCTTCCGCAAACAAATCGGCGAAATAGGTGAGCAAATTGCGTTCCAGTTTAACCTGATCGAATTGGAATTTGAACAGCTTGGCCGTCTGAGCATCCTCACCTTCGATCGTGACCTCGCCACGAAGCGCACGCAACAGCATTATCCGTTTGGTGGCCACGTCAGCGTATTCCTTTTTCCCCAATACATAAGCCAGTTTTGTCAGAGCAGCTTCAGTAGTAATGTCCTAATTAGGTGAACCAGCGTTGAAAGCCAGAGGAATTCCAGAGGAAAAAAGAAACGTGTAACACGTTATTACATTATGACCGTAGGAGAAGGTAACTGAGACTGAATCTGGAACATTCCACCTGACAGTACGACATTCAAAACCATTCGGAAGGTTAATGGATGTGTAAAAACTCAGCAGTACTTAGACACATAGAACAAAGTTGATCAGGCTTTGTCATTGAACAACAACACCTAACTGCTAAATGAACGACCTAGGTAAGTTAAAGACACGAAGGATGGGCGACTGACTACTACTAAAGCATTTGTGACTGAACAAAGAACCGAAGACACTGAAACCGTCAATGAAATAGCGATTTCAGAAGTCCGGTGTGATACAACACACATACGAAGTTAAAGTTTCGATTTTTTGCACCTCGAGACGTCTTCTAGTAAACACATTGTCATTTTGAGCAGGATACCGACAGACTGCCCAAGCCTAGAGAGCAGCGTTTTATAAACCAACTAAACGCTATACAAAGCAACTGAGGTAAGAAACCCACGGTGTTTTGAGCAACACTAGGCGTCATTTTTAGGTTATATGCATCACAAAACCTAGTAGTGATATCTTACTATGAACGGTAAGTAGAAGAGAGATCCTTTCGCCAGAAGCTATGTAATTTTTTGGACCGTAGCAGTAGCAAATCAGCTTTTCGAGCAATAAAACGGACGATGACTACGGCTATTTTCGCACTAAGCCTGTATATCCTACTAAATTATAAGTCGTACAACGAGCGGCCACGTACATAGCCTGGTATAACTCCATACTCATTCAAAACTAGTCCCGTTGAGTAGACAGCCTTGACGCCACCACGGTAGCATTGAGTAACATTCACCATTAACACCCCACGTTCACTGGCAGCTTTGAAGATGGCCAACAAGTCCTTCCGAGAGGCCGGGA
Organism: Paragonimus westermani; assembly: GCA_008508345.1. Classification (NCBI taxonomy): domain Eukaryota; kingdom Metazoa; phylum Platyhelminthes; class Trematoda; order Plagiorchiida; family Troglotrematidae; genus Paragonimus; species Paragonimus westermani. The sequence goes on from QNGE01001608.1 coordinate 77,964, forward strand.
CATTCCCCGCTCCGTAGGTCCGGATAACGACTCCTTTACACAGGTAGAAGCAGAGAGGTAGGTAGGTAAGTACGTAGATAGAGTTCACGAATCATAAGTAGGGGAAGTACATTTTCTAAAAATATATATAACAATGTTTCGTGTCCGTTGAGACTCAGAGAGGACTGTTAGAGATTATCGTCTTGTAGCTGAGAGCAACCCTTTAAAATGTAATGCACGCTCTCAAATGATGACCTTGGTATTTGAACGTTCACCTGTGGCGTTTAAACTACAGCAAACACGATTTTCCGTTTCATGGAAATTAACCATTCCTGTCCACCATTTTACAGCTGCACAAGATATCTGTCATATGGTGCATATTAGTGATCAATAGTGCAATCGATGCCACTAGAAAACAGTTTTCTTAACGGACCCAGACCAGTCCACAACCATTTAACATTCGTTTACGTTCGTGCGTGCGTCGGCAGTCAAAATGATGCACAGGGTTCTGGTGCGTACGAATAGCACCGCCGACGTCTGGATTCGTTAGATATATGCAACCTGAGAAAGAGATTCTAATCTGTAAACCTTTTTTTACCAACTGAGACTTTCGGAGACTCGACCACGTGTCCTGCAAACATAACTTGAAACAGGACAGGTACGTCGATCAACTTCAACGGTTCCGTCACAAGCGATGCCTACAGAGATGATTGTCGATTGAAGAGGTAGGAACTCAGCTCAAACACAGATGCTACCAGTTTACACCGCGTTGCAACCATCTTTACTTGATGAGTCCAAAGAGAGAAGAAATCGGTAGCGTAATTGACGCTATATGAGGAACACCCGAGAAGCATTTACGATGTTTACAGAAATCTGCAACACCAGAAGATTCTCACAGTATGCATTCGTGACACGTTTGCAGTAACAGTACAGGTAATAGGTAGTTTGATGTAAACAACAACAGAGCAAATTCATCTCCATCTAGGAACCCTATTGCCGTGATTGCTTGGCGAAGGGGTGCGACAGGTATATCAGCAGCACAGTTATTGATGGAGCATTGCACTGGAAAGTGAGAATACATGTAGGCTTCCGGTTGTACATTCATGTAATAAAAGTTACGATTAAACTGATAAACCGATACTCTGGACAATCCAAGAAATGATACTGAAAAATATACCAATGCTTCAAGTTGTAGACTACCTCAAACGGAGAAATTGGTGCTATCCATGCTAGTCGCTACGGGACAGTAGGCACTTTTAACGAGTATGCTAACCTTTGGTTGGAGAAGCCAAAAAGGTGGCCACATGTTCCGCTGCAATGGATGGGAATATGTTCAACACGGTCACATCCCGACACAAGTCGGTCTGAATGCTGAATGGCTGTTGAATACCAACAGGTCGGAACAGAAGATGTGGAAAGAATACCATTTCCGAGCCAAATTTTGCTAGAGCCGGGAAGTTCGGCGATGCAAACGCATGAAATTCGTTGCTCGAGCATTTGACTACTCGACAGCCCCGAAATAGCTGGCATGAAAGGAGTGAACCATTGCGTATAGACAGTTTATCAAGATAACTTTTCGATGGAAGCAGGAAATCATACAAGGCAAAATGTGAATAATGAAAAACAGCTAAAGAAACGAGCGAAGCTTCAATCACCAAATTACTGTCGAGTAAACTAGGCCTATGGTGGTGGTGCGAACTAATCGAAAATGGATGATTTGATATAACGCAAATATATTGACTTGGACACAACAGTACGTGGGACAAGGTAGAACACAAAGAAATGTTGAACCATAGGTAAAAAGTTATAGAAAACCGTGATACGTTTTTAACTGTTGATATGAAAAACAAGAGTGACCGTGAGTTGATTGAAATGTAGTCGGAAACTAGTCAAGGTGAGTATATTGCTTCCCATTCTATTTGGTACTTAAATCTAGTGATCCCCGGCCCACGAAACTGTAATAACATTGGAGCGAAACATATTCATCCCAGCCACCAAGGTACACAGAGGTCTCAGTAGTGGACCTAACCGACTTACAACAAATCCCGATTGTTAAACTAGAGAGCGACCGTGACACTTTTCATGGCCCTGAATTTTCACATTAACTATAAGCAACAATACAGAGCGATGAGGAGTGTGTAACTTTACATGGGAACATCTAGGATCAATAACGTTGCTCAAAAGAAACGATGAGAGTAGTGGATGGTAACTGGTTCCATTGTGACCAGGTTGGGGCGACTGACATGTCTGTTCCGTGCCCCTCTGACTGGTTTGCTGGCACGCCGACTCAGCGCACGTACACAAGCGCCTTACACTAGATATCGGCTAATAAAGTGTAACCATACCTATTAGCACAGAATACCACCGTTCCGACTCCCTCTTGCTAACCGCATGCGCATTACAGTGTTACGTGTATGCCACAAGAGCGAAACTTTCATCAGATAAGTTGTGCATCAAGGACAATAAATTCCATTCAGTAATGATAAGTGAAAAGTTGATAGGCGGGTGAACAAAACGGTCCGCAATGACAATTTTGAAACAAATGATGACGTACCAGCCTCCACTTGGTAAACTGACTGCGGGAAATCAAATGTCATCGACTGCTAAACACCTAATGACAACAGGTCACCAAATTGACCCACTAAACTCATTCAAGATATTGCTGTACAATCAAAACCCAAATTTACTGGCTTTCTGTGAAGCGATGCTTATCCGAACTTACCAGCCGATGTTGTATGCACAAAAGTGATTGAGACAACCTACTGGATTGTCACGGTCGTGATTACACAACATTTGGTGTGCTTGTAGGCGTGTCTAGTCCCTGGTTGTAATCATATCTACGATGTATATAGCTGGCATATTTTACTTTTGCAACTGATGAGAGTAAAAGAATTGTTAACATATTGCAATGTCTTCTTTATGCTCCGATGAAGTCACTACATATCAATTCTCAGTTATTCGATATGAGAAGTAGGGACTGACGAGGTAAAATAACGGAATAGCGAGGACTATTAAGCTTGCCTGATCGTGAAAGAAGACGGTGACCTCCGGTATCGGATAACCCCCACCGGCAATCATCAAAGCGCCCAAAAAATTGTTCCAACCATCGCTCCGAAATTCGAAGATAGGCAATTGAGATCCAGTCAGAATCACCGGCTTGCCTAGGTGCTCCAGCATGAAACTAAGCGCTGCGGCAGTGTAAGCTAGGGTGTCAGTGCCGTGCAGAACAATGAATCCGTCAAAATAGTCGTAATAAGAGTGAATATCGCGTGCAATGCGCACCCAGTCATCCATGGTCATATCGGAAGAGTCCAGAAGAGGAGTGTACTCAGCGACTGTGTAGAAGATGCGGCGACGATCTTTAGTCAGCGGAAGAACAAATGTTGTGTTGGAAGAAGAAGACTGAGTTACAAAAGTTTGATCTAGGTCTTCCTCATTCATGTGAAATGAAGGGGATCGCGTATAGTCGGTTGAAACAGATAAGCGCCGATTCCTTCGGTGATAGCTGTGTTTCACGGAACGCGACAAAACAAAGGTTAGTCCCAGGCTTCAGGGTGAGGGCTTAAAGTGATGTGGTTAATACCTTGTTCACAAATAAATGTGTGAGCAAGATGGCTACAGAATTTTTAAGACAAAGAAAGTTAATGAGACATTTTTTCTTAAAAAAAAGTAGTTGGAAAATTGTCGGCGACATATTCAGTGAACAGCACGAAAGGACTGATAGTTCAACCACTTGTTCTCCGTGATTGCATCTACTTTAAAACCAGTTCCGGCTAAAAATGAACTGTGGGGCGAATGATGCCAAAGGTCCAAGCTACAACTTGTCTTTTGCAACTAGGTAAAGGTGGGCTTAGTACAGCGGCAAAGCGGAATTGAACGTAACTCATTTACACCGCCTACGTCCGTCAAAAAGTAAGGTCCACCTGTTGGTCCCTGGATTATCGATCTACATAGAACTACCCAAGTGAACCTGAAAAGTGCTGTTTTAAATATCTGTATGGGAAAGTCTTCCTACACCCTCACTCCCAAAGATCACTCGCTGGCAGCGTAGCTTAGAGGTTTTATAAAAACCATCCAAAATCCACTATCTTCAGAATTCATTTAACAGCTTCCACTAGAGCATACTATCTGAAGGACATGTGTCAACACTTGTCGATGAGCTTCACAATCTAAGTTGTCCTTCGGAAGGTGGATATGCTCAGTTTACAGCTGAATTCCACATAAAGCATAACTGGGTGGTCCCAATAAGTCAACATATAACTGATATGCATTAGACGAAATGAACACGTTAAAAATAAGGAAGCACACTACTCCCTACTTAAAAGAAAGGAAGGAAGATCAATGTTAGCTTAACTATGCATGATGATTAAACACCCTATACCGAAGAACTCAAACGCTAACCGTTGGCTGTTGAAACAATCGTATACAATGTGCGTACGAGATTCGCCCATTTAATTGCTTGTGTATCTTCTGGTTGGATGAGGGCAACAACGTTAGCCGGTTAGAAACGTTAGCAAACGTGATATCATTGATGGGGGTGCATGCGTCTACAAGATTGTCCGCACCTCTTGATAGGACAAACTAAACACGTATCTCGTTTCTGATTTTATGTGGTCAGTTTGAACAACAACAGTTCGAACCACTGAGTTAATAGGAAGAGAGTGTGTGTAAGTGTGCACAGGCTGCAACATAAGCGGTTCCGCGACAATTCTTCAAGCTTCTTACAAATGCGTTAAGCAATAGCACGAGCTCCCGGGAGAGATGCCTTCACAAGGGTAACTGATACGAAAAGTGACAAGCCAATACAATGAGAAGAGTAATGTAAATGAAACTTCACGTCCCATGTGAGTGTGAACAATGATGAGGATTTGAGAAGAGTACATCAATGCAAGTGCAAACAACTTCCAAGCGAACCTAGTCGTCGCGAATAGCTTGACTGCATAGTTTACACACTTCAGTGAGTCACATAAGAACCAGTTTAATTTATCTGAATGTGACTAGCACGGAAATGGCAATCGACAGAGAACAAGAACCAAACGACAGCTAATAACACTTGAGCCAAAAAAAGGGCTGAACACCAAACAAGTTAATCAAAGTAGCTGTCAAAAGCCTGCATGGTGAACAAAATGACTGGGTTTAAAATCCGAACAATCTAACGAGTCGTTCCAATCTAAGTGGACCTTAAACATACTGGCGGGTGTGTTCAGTTGCGCAAACCGTGTGTGTTGATTTCAGTTGATACGAGAAAATAGGCGAAATTAAGAAGGAAAGGTTAAGTAGCCAGGACCACAACTGCGAAGAGAGTTCCGAGATAATAAAAATAAGGAATCACAATGGATCCGACACACTAGGCTGGGTGCAATCGTTGGCATGGAGGCAGGTGTATGCAACACCACAGCGAAGTTATTTTTTCCTCCCAACCAAAATAATGTCTAACTGCTACACTGTAAGATGTTTACTGGAAAGACAAAAGAAAGCTGTCTGCAATAGGCAATCTGTGAATGAACTTATGGTCTGAACCCACGTTAGAAATCGAAAGTAACACGTCGTCCAGAACAACATTTTTCGCACACGCTCCAGCCATTTTGAGTGATCTTCGACAAGACACATGTAATCAAAATTACATAGCTTCCTTTGGCGAAGCAGTGTCCGTTACAAATCTGCCAATGAAGCCTACCCAGAGTGACTTTTATCTGCTCATCTAGTCATAAACGGTAAGAGCGTGATTTGACGGTTATGCAGCTCAACCCAACGCTCACCGCAAAAGTGACCAATAATAAAAAGGACGCAAACAACTAAATTAAAGAATGGTACGGCTCAAAATAATGCCGACGCACTACTGACCCTGGTAGCTAACATTCGGATATTCCACCTTATCAACAGTCTGATTAGTCATGTAGTACACCACTAAGCAGGCAGCGATTGCTCATTTTATACGAGACAGCCATGGACGTTCTTGTTTCGTGGTCATTTGTTGTCTCACCACCTCATCGTTTCTTCTAGTTGTTGGTGGTCTGTGAATAAGACCTGATGCGATCTGTATAAGGAGGACGAAATGTGACCATCGTTCACCGTGCAGTTTTATTATGTGACCATTCGATTGCCCGCGCAAAGTTTTCATTGAATGTCAGCTATCAACCGTGCTGCTCATACGATCACCTCATTTAATAGGGGATGATTAAAGAAGTCAGAGATGGTTAAGCACCGCAAGTCTGCGAACAACCGCCTCGTGGACAAGTCACGGTTTTGGAGCATGTAGTAAAACAAATCGTATGCAAGCATATAACGTGTGCTTTTCAGATCAGCGAGAGCCGAACATCAGAAGTGCCATGTGGGTTCACTATCCTTAATACCACCTCCCCGATAGTATTGTATGCTGACGAAATGATGCTATTCGATTAGATAAAACGTCCCACAGTGTCAAGCAGGCCGTTCGCAAAAAGGAAAGTACGAGTAAGAATGCCTTAATCTTGAAACAGTGCTTTGCAACTTAAAGTATGAGACGATCTCCGTAGAGATTGATTCAGTCATTCACCTGTTTCAGTGTGGACTACACAACTTGAGAGTTCAAACGCCACGTTATTTTCATGAATGACCAGTTTGAAACAGATCAAGCGCAAGTACCAATAATTTCGCTTTCATTCGTATCACATTCACTACGGGTGCCCTTATAGACCTAGTCCGTCAGAATCTTCCCTTGCCAACTAAACTACATGGATGGGAATTTGCAGTTAAAACTATGGTTAGTGCACAAGAACGACTCTCACGTGTAATGGGCTATCCCAGCGGTAATACAAAACTCCCATGATTGCCCATTTAGACGTCCGCAACAAGTTGGCTCAGTTGGGAGTGAATGTTAGAAACAAGAACCTGTAGGTGTTCCTTTGACAGGACACCTATAATTGACATACTTTCAACACAGTTTGTCTATGTCTGCACTGATATCCGCGCTGACACGTCCTATTTGATACTTCAATGGGGTTCGACATCACGTGACCTTTTAGCCTACATTCCGAATTTCAAAGTTACCTCGATAAACAACCGCATTCATTCATTGCGCACTCGACACTGGTTGGCTCGTATCCCCCCCACACATGTACACATTATGCCGCCCATGGTTTGGGACTGTCATTAGTCACGAACACGTGTTCACATAAGGAGACGTTTGAAACGGGAAACATCGACGCACTCGGACTAGTGGACACGAGCTGAGCGGTACACCGTCGCGTCGAAAAGAGGTTGTCTCCGAGATTTCTACAGCTTCAGACAGTAAAAGAATAACAAGTCAAGGATTACACTCACAATAACCCAGCTCTCCGTCACTGTTCAAACAGTGATCTACAACGATCAGTTCTACAGTGTTATCAGGATTTGGATAAGCCCAAACACTTTGATATCTAACTTGTTACTCGATTGTATAATTTACACTTCTAGTTACGTGTCTGTGTCTGTCGCTGGTTACGTGCTGTGTCTGTCGCTGGTTCGAATCCCGCCGAAGCCCTGGCTTTTCACAGTTGGGTCTCATCTATAATTATAAATCTGCTACACTACTTATTAGTAACACAACTTCTAGTTACGTGTTATATGTGTGTTTTTCTTGATTCTATCTTTTAACTCTTCGCGCCAACAAGCCATCCAATAGGAGACATCAACTGGAACCTTTGTATAACATCAAGCAAGCATTAAACGATCGTCCGAGGCGTGAAAATGTTATGGATTCAGACGTCACACAATTCTGGTGATTCATTGACCTATGTCGCACGCAACGCAATTAGCGAAACTAATTGGGAAAATTCCTTAATGTTCTTCGACTTAAAATTTTTTCACATTTAAAGCAGTCACGTCCCGGATGAACTTAGATCGGGTAAGATGTACTCTGCATAGACACTCCGATCAATCTCATCGGTTGCGATACTGTTGTAACTTGTTCAGTCCTACCAGCACGTAAACAGATAACGGAACGACAGACGACAGTAACGAACAACGGACTACGGAATATGCACGACTAGTTCGAAACCCCCCGGCCAACCCAACCACCCGAGGTCAACGCATGCACACGGAAAGAAGACTGGACTCCGGACAGAGCTCCTCTGTCACTCAATCGAAGACAACACGGTCACAAACCAGATCGTATTTAAACGGTTTGTGACCAATCAGAAGACCAAACCAAATGTGGACAAAATGATACGCCGAACAGTACAGTGTTGCAAGTAGGCGGGATGTAGGCATGTGAGCGTTTAGGCACGTGGGTGGGGTGCCAGAGGTTTGTTCCAAGGGTTGAAGGACGAAGTGGCGCATGGCCGTGCCAACTATGAAGGTCACTCGCCAATGTACTTTGTTAGCCTTTGTCACAATGTTTTCGGGGAAGTGGCGACTTCCACGACAGACACACGGATTACGATTAGTAAGCAGGCAATAATTCCAGTGGGCGTAAAATAAAAATGGCTGGAAAGTTTATCTGAATGCGAAGGCTGCGATCAAATGTGAGTGATGGTCAACTTGAAAATAAACCAAATCCCTGATTACTCATCAGTAATCTAAAATAAAAAATGTCATTGGCTGTAATTTGGTTGGATGACCGGGTACCCGAAAGGCTGTTTTTCTGTTGTCCACCAATTTTGAATAAGTCACTACACAACCGGCTCGCAATTCCTCGAGTGGCCTTTGACCAACAACACATTCTTTGGCGCTTAACTAATTTTTTACCATATTCCGCACATTCGTATTGATCTACGGGGCAAATTCTCCTCTAACCATAATGACAACAGATAACGCAAACTTGGGCTACGTATATAATCGCATTTTATGTTAATGTTCACCTTAGTGCCATATAAACTTCAGAGTAAATATCAATATATATACAGGAATTTTGGCGGAACTCCAGGGTTCAGAGGTAAGTTGCATATCGGCATATCACGTGCACATGCACATTTGTACGTTGAGGAAATATTTTACAACATGAGAACCCAGCACAGAATGATCGTTCATACAGGCATCGGAAACTTACTGGGGATCGTTAAAGGTAGGCATCTTCATAATTGAACGAACGAGGAAATTTGGCACTGGCTGGTATGCACCATCTACCTGACGCATACCGATAGTCCCACCTGTATACAGAACGAGGACAGAAGATACGGCAGAACAGTCGGCATCTTGCAAAGCATCATCCAGCATAAATGGATCCACCGCAGGCCGCGTAAGACAACTAGCCTATAGAAAACCATCACCAAGGAAAGAGAAGAAACAGCTTGGCATGATTTCTACAAGCGGTTTGATAAAGCTAGCCTCATGATTAGTGGCAAAACAAACGTCCGAAACAAAGCCTATGTGCTCGTGCGTTGAGAATGGGTTGAGACTGAAAAAAATAATAGAGCAGAGCTACACATATTCCACCAGAACTGTTCAGTAGCTTGTTTGGGAAGGTAAACATTGGGTGGCAAAAGGCCACTGACGAACTAGGCAAGGATTTGACATGTGTAGAGTTCAGACGGGCTATGGCCGATCAATTACGAACAACGCAACGAGTAGACGAGAAATATATTGTCGACACGTAAAATCGACGAGAGTGAGCGAAGAGCGAGATAAAACGTCAACACAGCAAAACGTCACGCGAGCAGGCACCGGAGCAGAAACGTTCGAGTGCGCGGGTGGTCTGCCGGTAACCATACTCGTTCAAACAAACGTTTAAGCGCATACAAAATGTAGGGGAAGGGAGAGAGTACAAATGCTAACTGTTACTTCAACGCAGTTAGCCATAAACAAATAGGGTCGCTACACATGCACTGCCGGATAAAAAGTTGAACTGACGTCAGCATGGATTAACTAGCTAATACTATACGTGGGAAAGGCACGGCCCGCATTCGAAACACTGCACCTTTGCATGTGTATTAGTGGAAATCCATTTATTTAGAATGAATGGAGTACTGCGCTCTTGTCGTTGTGGTCCAATTCTCGGCATCTAATGTGTGCTCTTCAGTGAAAATCGCCCATTTATCTAGTCCATATTTCATTGAACGAGGCGAAATTCTATCGAACTGATGGTACTGACCCTCTAACACTAAGCCTAAGTAACCAACTAGAAGGTGGACTAATGAGTTGCTACCCCACAACAGAAGTTCGGGGGCTCAAAAGCAGGCAATTCTACCTACGAAAAGACACTCAGTCAATGCGTGAGCTGCTAGCTTGTCGCTCAAGAGAAGTAAATTCACCTGTTGTAAGCATATCTGCCATCATATTTACTATCAGTAATGTACTATCAATAATGTTCGTCCAGACTGAGAAGATACTTCAAGACGACAGTGCGTGACAAATCGATATATCTTCGTGTAGTTGGTCTTACAGCGGAAGCTTTTTTTTAGGTCGGATACACACCTGCTGCTGTTTATTTTGTCCGAATGTATTCGGGACATGGGTGAAAAACAAATATGGGTGCTTCGGGTAGGAACCTAAGAATAAATGGTATTCAGCAAGCGTCACTTTGGTGATGGAAGTACGGAAGCGAATATACGTGCATGAAGACAGTGAGTTGGTCTTCATCATCACAGACAGTAATACATCAGTGGTTCACATTAATGCTCAACTGCTATACAACCATGGAGAAAAAAAGCAAACCCTGTATAAGAAGAGAAAAGAAGAAGGGGGCGGGTAGGGATCGGACCACTAAAAACTAGCTACGTCTGTATTCAAGCATACGATATCAAGGTACCTACAACTTGCAAACAAACAACCGAGCTGTAAGTGAAAGTGAGTGACTTGGTAGCTCAAGTCTGGATCTTTTTCAGGTCACGTTTGAGCAAATTAGGCGATACTAACTGACAATGATCACTTGCATTGTTCACGAACATGTGTGTGCGTCTACGGAGCACGTACGATATGCGTAGTGGAAACCATCTGTCCACTTTTTTATCGAGCAGAGTACTGTAAATTACAGACATTCTACATTCCACCCTGTGCTGCTCTAATCACGGACGGAGACAGTCATTCATAAGTACACCAAAATGAGACCAATGAGTGACCATACACCATACGGCTTCTCTGAGAAGTAAGTCTGAAACCATACTGTTATGTTTGCTGGTTTTATATGGATGGTTTCTTATGCACGTATGAGGAGCTGGAACAAATTGTGTAGCATTCTCTCGGAGTGTGAGAACTTTGAAGCTTAATGAACGCATTCAACTTCTAAACGACCTGCTTACTAGCTAGCGCGCTTGTACCTTTCTCGACAGTTTCATACACCGAGTTTTCAACCTTGGTACCACACAGCCTTTATTGTCCTATAACATGTTAAACACTGGCAATATGTTCACACCTGCGTAGAAGACAACACTAGAAAAGAACAATCTATGACTGGTAGTAGGTACTATTAATAATGAACCATCACGTGCTCATGCATTATGCAACATCGTCTACACACTACTGACGGACAAGATGCCAGTCTCCATTAAGAAGGCGGTGTAATTATAAACACTGGGTCCCAACGAGAACATTACCGTAGGGGCTCATTATCATGAGATTGTAAGAAAAAGGTCTTTAACGTACAGGGAGACCACTAAAATCACTAACCTGTGTGGACTCATCAAGTTTACGTATATTCCAACGTTTCACTTGTTCTGATGCACATTTGTCCTGATGGTTCTCGTCAGTCACATGTTTACTGAACATTGTAGTTCCACAGCTGGAAACAGAAGTAGGCTAGTGCAGAAAACGGCGTCGGGTCATATAGATTTTCAAAAGACAGCACTGAATACGTCAAACTGAATTGTTTGCCATAATTAATAATCGAAGTTTTGACACTCCAAGACGTCTAAACAACCAACTGGGGTTCAGTTAAATTAACAGAAATCATCCAATGCGTGGCCGACCGCCGCACCATACACTATTTAGTGTAGATTATGATTGTCGGGAGAAACTGAAGGAAGGCCAGGCGACGAGGCCGTAATCAGCTTTGAAAGATTTGACTATTGATCTTGACAGGGTTACTAAATGTCACCTGTCAGAAATACATGGCAAACCACACCGCCGATCGGAAACGCAGTATGTCGTAGTCAATCAGGAGCCGGTATCTGCAAAGTTCTTGATTTCCATTTTTCACGAATCTCCAGTGATTTTTCTTAGCTTCTCTTCCTCACCCATCTTTCCTCAGTTGTTGATATGTCATTTCAAGTCAAACAAACAGCGGTGCCAGCCACAGTATCCAGGGGAAATTCTCACAGCAGAAAATGATGTCAATGATGGTAACTATGCCAACATTTCGTTAAAAAAGTGTGTTGTGATCTCGCTGGTCTCCAAATTAAGTTGTGCCCACAAACGTACAACAATTATTTTTCCCCCTTTCAACGTTTGTCTATGTCACACTTTTGAAGTTTAATAATAGCATGAAGAGATGACCGAACAAATCCATTACTGACCCGCAGCATCATCATAATAATTAACACTGAACTTATCATACAATAGCTGACACCAGCTCCAAAACAAATGAACAAACAAAGCACGCATGACAAAAAATTCTTATTGAATTGGTAATCAAAAAATGGATGATTTCAGAAATAAAGACACCCATAGCAAACAAGCTGTCTGTTATTGTTCTGGCCAGGCCTGACAACGCCACAAGCTACGCTGCCAATTTGGTCCCAGCCAGGAGGATTGCAATATCACATTGAAACAAGCTGTAGTAGTAAGTTCACCACGTCCGCACCTGAGTCACATGCTGGTTAACAGACTGTTGTTTACGGTATAACCCAGCACATACAAAAATTGGAAAACAGTCACGATTTAGTAGCTGAGATTCTGTTAAAGGTGTCGGTGGCACGGATCACTTCTCAGACTTGCCCTACATTATTTTTTGAAATTGCCGGTGGCGCATACAAATCCGGGCAGTTGTTCGGTTCTATGCCAGCAAACAAACCGTACACATGTGGGCACCGTAATATCATTAGGTTTTGGAGCGGTGTGTGGGGTTTCCGAAAGTTCAACTACGTAGCATATAAGGTTCAAACGGAAAATTGTCCATATGGATGGGTCGTCTCACTGTTATGAACATCGTAAACAGTAGATGGAAAGCACATTAGTGACCATATTCACAAGATATTAGGGCCTGGACAGAATTAATCGCGCTGGGAGCGGTCGTGTATGTGACGGAAAGGACAAGAATAGGCAACTGCGCATGGATGCATCTGAGAGCATGACTCAATCTTTGGATTGCAACACTGAGCGCAACGGAGCGCCTACGTAGAGAACTATGAGTTTATGAGTGTACGGCACGACTATTCTACAGATGCAGCATCACTGTCTTCTTGAAAAGGAAAAAGGAGCTGAAAGGGCTACCGTTCAACGAACATCGCTCCGATTGCCCAGTGGTTGACCATGAGAGTCAGCGCATTATTAAATATAGTCGAAAAACGTTGACATGATTCAAAAACCTGGTGTTGTCAGATGTATGTGCTGCAAGCAGTAGTAAACATCATTAGGCAGGAACACTCTGTTTACTGCGCTTTTGAGCTAAGTAAAATGTTCATTGTCTAGTGGGCCTGACGACTGAGTTGGCCTGTGTGAAATCCCCCAAGATAATTCCACATCCTTATGGCTTATTCGCTGGATTTATTAGTTAGACTGGAGGTGGAGTCACCGAAGTCACTTTCATTCCTAGACACAAACGTTACAGGTATGTAAAAAGTTGTAATCCTGACAGCGAAATTGTCCCATCGCCACTCACTTCTCGTTAATTGTTGCCACTAAGTTTCCCATAATCCCAGTGCTTTGGAAGGGAGAAATGTTGCCTAAATAACTGAAAATGATTATTTTAATACCAGATCCCCTCATAAAATTGCTATAGGAGCTATCCTCTCAAGCCAACAGCATTAGCTGCACTCTACCACCGAAACATAAATCTGCTACCCTAGTGCAGTCTTGGGTTTGCATTTAATTCTAGAGAACTGCCCTTCCAAGTGCCTCCTCTCCTGATCTTCAACGACGCCGGAGCTAAATTTCATGGTCAGGCTGAAGCGACGATCGCAATGAGCTCCAAAATAAAGCAAAAAATTGCACGATTGGATCCCAGCTGCCTGTCCGCTATCAGCTTTAGTAAATCAATAGGTATGTCAATTCAAATCGGAAAAACGGCATGTTCATTATATCACAATTTTTTAACAGGCAGTAATTCAGTTAGTGGCAAGAATGTACTCTATGACGCTTTCACATATTCTCTAAATTAAGCTAGTAAAACGTCATCGTACTAGCAGACGGTTTGAATACTCGATTTGGTTGTTCTTCATAACACGCTGTTGAGTGCTGGGTAAATTGTCCCCACAAAAGGCATGAGTAATGATGAAAGACTACCCTAGCGACATACATCGTACGACCTCGATTAACGCATATCAACGCATATGAAAATGTTGTTATATGCGGACCGCCCTGTGCAACTCGGCCATGGATGTAATCCGGTGGTATCTCGTGTATGCTAAAGCAGCCACCTGGTTGCAAACCGTACCGTTCCTCCAGCTTGTTTCTTCCCGGCATTTGTTCAAAGGTCATACGCTCATAAGTGTAAAGTTCATAACTGGCGTGGGAACAACGTGGATGTGAGGAGAGTCCATCATAAACAAACTGCCGAAATCAATTTTGGTAAGAGAACTTACCACTTGCTGGGGAAAAATCGCATCCGCTATAAAAAATTTGTGGCGAAAACGCATGTCTCAAAGAGGTTGTACACCCGACGCATAGCCCAAGTTATATAACATAGTTAAGTTTGACACATACGTTTTGCTAGATTTATCCTATTTCTAAATACAAAAAGAGAGAAACCGAAGCAGCTTGCGCAAAGACAGTGAGGACTGCTAGTTAGGAAGATCAAACGGATTGGAATAAGTATTTCAGTCTGGGAATAGCACAGTGCAGTTTCCTCTGATTTGTGATTGCATTGGCCACTGAGTTGATGGTACCAACAACATACGTGAAAAAGACGGCCCAAACATCACCAGCCAGTCCAACCACCTTGGCATGTGAACTAGACATTTTAGAGCACAGTGCAGCGGGGTAACCAAACGAAACAGACGACAGGATATGTGCGAGAGGATACTGTGTATCTGACGCACTCCTGCCAGAATTTCGGATAACCCTGGACACAAATCTGCTGACGTATGAGAGAAATCCAGATCTAGATTTCTCTCTACTTTGTCTTTACAAGGATGATGGCGAGAGATTTACATCGGAATTGACGAAACTCCGTGAGATAATTTTGGGAACTGAACAGGCACCCCGAATGAGTGCTTGTCCGAATTTGGTCCAGTCTTCCAAAGTAAAGCCGGAAGATAATCATGCTTTTACTGCATTCGAGCTACCCACGGGCTTCGTATTACATCGATTCGCGAAACCTGAAAGGACAAATTTGTGAGGGAAAAGCGGGATTTCGACTCATACGTTGGCGCTTTAACCAAATTTTAGCATACGATAGGTTTTGATGCAACAGCACTTCTGTGGGCAACCAAAAACCGTGGTACATCTAGATACACAGACTGCCTGCGATTCGGAGATATCTGTTTTGCATAAGGGTTCCTACGGAAATTCGTGAATCGGTTAAGAGCCCAGTATGCTCAATGTGCTAACAGGGCGATAGTTTAAAGACAACTATCTCATTTGGCCGCTGACTCGACGGGTTTTTGCCGGAGATGCCTCCTACATGTTCGAATTTATCGTGGTTGGCTCCAGGATTCTAACGATTCTATTGTAATTTTTGCTGGTACTAATCTGATCGACACAAAATGAGCGGACAACATTTATCTCTCATGCTCCTGTAGAAGGTAATTGGGTCACAGCCAGTAAAGTGAATCGTTCTGATTCGTATGAAATGTGCTCTACAGTTCCAAGGCGCAACGCACTGTTTGAAGACAGGGGCGCTCCCATTTCGCCCGCCTTATTGTCGGCAGTCCACCTAACAATGCGGACCGTTTCACGTAAACGAATGGTACAGCTCCTCCGACTTACAATGCTGCTGAGCTTTTCCAAATCTGGGAATAGAGTCATCAGCCCATGCCATACCTATTCGAAGACAATCCAGTGCCAGTTTACCTCACACGAAGTATGATGGGTTCACCTGAATGTAATACTCTAGGTAAAGGGTGTGATAAACGTGACCACTTGGGTTTACCAAGCATCCTATCAACTATCCATGGAATTCGAGGACGCCAGTGACTGTTGGCGAAACCGCTGAATCCAAAACAGCCTGGCGAGATAGTGACAGCTTATCACATTCAAGAATGTGTCCAGAGACAGATTTTCTAACTCAATACGATGTGCAATGTATTTGTTTCAACTTATTACCACTATTACGTTATCAGTCGGATTCAACAGTCTTCCATAGCTGGAAGCCACCAGTTAATAACGATGAATACCAAGGTCTTTTGGAATATCGTTTAAAAACAATGAGAACAGTAGAGACTATGGTACTAAACCCTAGATGAATTCACTCAAAACAGTGTATGAAGGGGGAAAAGCGGAACCAACATGGACACAGTTTTTCATCATCCCAAAAGAGAGGGGCCAATTTATACGGTTGGGTAATTAGAATAAGCCCTTAGTGCAAAACTATGCTAAAGAATTGACCAAATTTCCATAAACACTGCTCATCCTTCTTTTAACGTAAGCTGGCAGTTGAAAGGAATTCTTACCAAAAGCTCTGCTCATTCGAGATAAGCAAGATGTGGTATAATCAGCACACTACAATCCATTTTCTAGCTAGGCGCCTGAGCATTGAGAAGTCTGTGATAGACAAGTATGTGAATGTTCACTTTAATCTCATAAAAGTGATTCGTTCTATAGTCACCACATCACTACATCGACATTATGACAACGGTAAAGAGGAAACGGTGACTGGAGAGAACAGAGTGGAAGGAGGCAGAAGCCGACAGGGAGGAGGTAGTTACGAATAGTGATGAAACTGAAAATATACTATGTTCATGCTAACGAAACAGGCAACGGGAAGATTCGCCAAGTAGATTTTCAAAAGCATCCTAATTAAGTAATCTCACAATATTCGAAGGGGAGGTATTCGACATGATTCAAATCCATCTTGTCTACAGAGTAGACAATCTAGTGACAATTTAGGATTATAACATGTTAATCTGGTTGCTTCCGCCAGCTGGAACAGTTTACGTGGGGCGATTGAGCGCAGTGGGGATCGTACGATCCAGTATGTGTTTGGTGCAATAGTAACCGTTTACATATCCCATATGAAAAATGCTTCATACCTAGACTAATGATGCTGTTTCGAAGTTCACACATCACGTTGCACATTTCAGATCTTTAAACTGCATTATGGGCTGAAAAAAGCCTGACTTTCCGGGAATTCCTCATATCTACATACATTGACTCTATGTCAATTTCTTTTGATTCGTGGCAATAATTCGTGCAGCACAAAAAGAATTACGTATCTCAGGTTGCAACTTCCTCGCAAAACAGTGCGATCAAATCTACAGAGCAACAAAACCATTGGTATCGCATATTTTCCATTCTTCTTTTACTTACCGAGCGTTCTCAACTATATAGATCAGATACGTTCCCCGTTTCAACCTCACCAGAAGTCTTCGGACCTAATACAAGATGCGAATCGCCAGAAGTAGCTATATTTACCCTTAAAAGCATTTGTACGTGAATCAAAAACTAAATTTTTCCCACATCTGTTGGCTACTGCGGGGAAACAGAAAGCTCAATCGCTTGATCAAACTGTTAAGCAGTTCAAGTCACTCACTGAGGAAGTCACCATCAAGACTACTACGGCCGAACAAAATCGTGATGATGTCATCCGAGATTCCTTCATCAGCATTATTCTCTCCAATCAAACAAGACAAGGACTTCTAGGGCAAAACTTCCTGGACTTCCAGGCCGCTTTTGACCAGACCATAGGACTCAGACAAAGGTAAAAAAATGTTGTCGCATCACAATTCATACAATATAACCGATACTATGATTAGCGCTCGAAATATCCCGAGCTGATCGTACGATAAGATCTGCGAGACAGTCATTACAATATTAAGTGCACTGTCTCTCTTATGGATATCATAAACATCCACATTACAGATGTTCTGCTCGACTTGTGTTCCGGGTGTGGCAAGAGGAGCCAGTCCTGAAGAATCCATATAGCGAATCGTCCAAAGAAGTCTGCTGTTTTCCGTATTCGTCCTTCGTTTTCCGCCTTAACAATGGTCGAGGTTTCACCCTGCCATTTCAACGTTTGTTCTCTCGCTGCAAGTCAAAGAGGCCAATAGCGTGGTCCTTGAGAATACTGAAAGTTTAAAGGAGTACGCTTTGACTGATATAGTACAAAGAAACAGTGGGGGGACCTATAAATCTCGTGACGAATAACCAACGCCTCCAGTTCAGTATCTAGTAACACCCCCAGCATATTCTTTCGATTCCATGATGCGAAGAGACTAAAGATGAAATCAAGTAAAGCTGCAAATGATCTCCAACTAGTGTGCCGGACTCATCCAAGAAGTCAATTTTCCGTCCAGTGATACCAAGCCGTCATTCGTCCTACCTAATCTACCGTCAACTCGACATGAATCATCACCTCTTACTCACTAAGGAGATTGTAAACCTGTATCAACCAAATCTCGACAACAGAACTGGAGAACGAAATATTCACAGGTGGATAATTACGTCGACTCGTTTGGTATGGAATCAGTAATCCGTCGAACTCATCACAAGGCGCTTCAGTTCTGTCTGTATCAGAGAGACATAAAACACAATGGTGAATAAAAGCGGAACTGTAAACTAGTTCACTCTACTTGATGTCAACTGTATTCCCAAGTTAGATACACTGGCTGAAAAAGTGACATAATACAATAGTACTCTAGATTTTAAAAGTGCATATTGTTACGTTTTCACCACGGACAACGAAAAACCCACTGCAACCTTCTAAACTCGTGATCGCTTTCATCAGTCCTGCTACATACTTTCCGGTGTAACCAACTGGTAGCTTTTTTTCAGGAAGCTTCTGATCATCTCGTCGATGCAGGCTACTGGGAAAATTTCTTCAAGTGAACAACAACAAAATGAGCAGACAGAACAGCTTAACAACAGAGTAGTCTCAAATGTCCCATAAAACCGGCTGGTCAACATGAGTTCACACTCAAAGTCACTAACAGGATCACTGCACTAAGGAATGCACAGCTACTGGGCTTCGGAGTACTGGGAGGTGATATTCGACCCTACCGTAATTCTTACACTGCTTTGCAAACTACCTACCCCAATAAACCTCAAGCCCTAACAATCATTCTTATCTTGTGATTACTTTCGTACTACACACCCTAGATTTCCCAAATTTTTGACGAAATGAATCCATTACACAACAGATCCTTCTCAAACTACAACCCCGTAAATGAGCGCTCAAGGACTAAAAACGAACAAGATAAACGAGTTCTAACGAATGTTAACGTAAAAGCGCCATTGGTCAAGGATACGTCACGGTTATGTCCGGTTTTTGTCCAAAACATTCAAAGTAAACTGAGGACATTAATCTACCACTGAAAAAAGCTACACCACAGTTGAGGACATTCACAGGTGTAAGTACTCCTCTCCCAATAATCACTGCAGGTTTATCTTGAATCAAATGATTAACCCCATCATCGAAACAAACAGCAGAGTGAACGGGAGTAACATCCTGAAACGGCAAATAAGGCGACTATGTTATTTACGGATCAGGAAGAGGCAACCAAGCAACAGACGCACTTTCTCGTAATGGTATTGATGAGCTTCTCAGGGTAATATGAAAGAACTTGAGGGACCTCTTTGAAATCCTGTTGTTTTTCGCAAAATCCACTCAGTATGTCCAAGGAATTTGCCTTCGTCCATTCCGAACGTGGAGAATTTAACATCGGAATGCCGAAGACGGTGCAAAGTGAAACCTCGAATCTACCGTATACAGCACACAGTAACCAATGTTGACTAGCCTCCCAACGTTTGAGCATGGAAATCGAGTTTCTTACCTTTAATAACCCAGAACATATCTACTTATAGTGAACAAATGCTGACACCTGTTTGCTTTCGGATGTACATCAGTGAGCCAGAACGATGATTTCATCTCTCTCAGCTGTTCTCCATATCGATGCAGTTCTTTCACGTTCCATGAACTACAGTCTTTCTTTTCGCAAAAGATGTATTGCAACTAGCAAAATGAATCCGCGCAAACTCATGGTTACTCGCGTTGACAGTCTCAATACAACACTACAGAGATGCATCCAACTCACTGTGGAACCGAACAAGCCATCTAATGGCCGATCGGAGAACGTCACTCCTGGTGCCATAAAGCCAACCCGCCATCGTGTGCAGATCTGCAAACCACAATTCATACGAACGATTATTTCAGTACACCTGTAAACTGGCTTTTGGAACCGCATTACCTGTGTACCTTTATACCAGCGGACTCTTATTAATTAAAAGGAAAGGTCTACCATTCAAGTACGAACAACAACAACTATGACGTCCGTTGTCACCACTGAAGAGAGTGTGGTGTCTACTCGACCGCACACTTCAAACAGATGCGTGTTAACTTATATGAAGTTTACGCTAGTGAAACTCGAAGCATAACATCAGCAATGAACTTGCCTCCTAAGCTGCGGAAGTAGCATTTGAAAGAAAACACACGAAACCTCAGAACACCCGACAGTAACAAGAATCTCACCAGTGATCTCAAAATGGTCATACGACTAGCAGTTAGAAAATTCCGTCCCTACTGCTGACGGTCGGCAGTGGATACGTATGCTCATTTTGAAATGCGCCCCAGCCTTCCGTAATGAGATACTAGACTGCTTTCAGAATAGAAGTGAGATTAGAAACTTACAGAGCACGGGCTTGGATTTCAATTTGCAAAAGCGGTTGAGTAAGCTGAAGATTTAATTGAACTACTTTGCAGAGAGCCGTCCTATAGGGCGGCTGGGCATAGTTTACCTATCGTCATTTCCTCATAATAGTTAGAAGATAGACCAGAAGTTGACAGATTATTCAAAACATTAACTCTGTGACAGTGTGGAGGATGACACCTAGGACGGAATAAGTTCTCTTACTAGTATGCTTACTATGCACAACACAGCCTTGTATAACGAGCACATATACAAGGCGTTAATTCGCTTATCACCGGTAGCCTATCCGCGCAAGTTTCTTATGTGGCTAACATGCGTCATTGTGGGGTTTGTGCAAACGTAAAGAAGGCCATGGAATAGTACCTCACTTCCACGGGCCTCGCAAAAAATTGAAGAGCTTTTTGAGGCGCAATAACTGGTCGTTAGTTGATATCAACACAGACTTACTTTTCCCCAAACAACTAGCAGTCCTTTCCGCCAGTTAGTTTTCCATTTGTCTCACCACTGTCATATGCAGCCAAGTTGGAAACTAGACAGAAAGTACTAAATTACACAAAAAGTTTCGTATAGAACAGTGTGGTTAAAGTCTGTCAATTCATATATTTTCACAGAGACGTCTATGCGCTTAACGCAAAATTCCTCAGTCTGTATCAGTCAGCAACAGTCCTTCGTGGGGCCCCCATTATGACGAAGGACGCAAACTTAAATCGCGCAATCCATAACATGATTTTTACCGGGCGTTTACTGAGTGTACTCAGGGACCACAAGTGTTGTTCGAAAAGGTTAGCAGTCATGGGAGGCTGTGCTGTCTTCCTGAGCCAAAAGCTCCCGATGCCAACTGTCGCATGGAAATTTACCTCCCCGGAGAAACGCGAAGCACTCCAATTTGAACTGCAGCTTCGTAATCGTGACACGTTCATTGTCAGTGTTATATAGTGTTCACCTTCGTCCAGCGCATTCGATGACGAGGCTATTTTTGCCGCCATGGACCGTCTCTCGTCCACACAGTGCTTCTTCCATCTATGGGTGATTTCAGCGCATCCATATAGCTGCTCCCCGTGAGGACTGCGATTCCAGAATCCTTGGCTACGCTGATCTATGAGAAAGCCTGAACGCAGCAAGTCGAACTAGCCAGGAGGCACTGCCCAGAACCGACACCATCCTTGCTTGATCTGGTAAGCACGAATGAAGCTAATCTGATAGAGTGGACAGCAAACTACCGCTGGGGCATAGTGACCACATATTACTAGCTTTTGATTTTATATTTTATTGACCCCAAAATGCAGTAACAAAGACTTCATTCCGAAATTTCCGGAGGTCAGACGTTAACATTCTTAAGTAAACTCAGTCTTGTATCCGTGAATTCAGACTACCTTCCTTTCGGAGCTCCCATCCACGAGGTTGATGAGGTATCTGTTCCTCGCAGCCTAGGGAAGTTCTACTCTTGTGCGCCGCTTCAACGGAGCATACGTCGCCTTCCTGAAGTACGTTCTCGCCTGTTCTCTAATAAGAGGTTAACCAGCAAGTCGGGGGGATCTATAAACCCCTCGCTTCGTAGGCAACAGGTGTGAGCGGGAAATCTGTCAACACACGCAACAGGTACAGTCAGAATTCCTACTGGCAGCTCGTGAGAATAAGAACTTTCTTTCCTAACACATGCGTCACCAGAGAAAAACTGAACCACCAGCGCTTCCTCTGGGGCTTCTCAATGAGGAAACCTCCCCCAACCCCCAAGTCGATGCCAAAGTTTTCATAGAGTACCGTTCAGCAGTCTACAATATGGTTCCGCTAAAATGGCATTCAATTCTTAAGGGGGGAAATTTCCGACATCCACTTCTGACAGCTGACTTCTCTGTGCTCGACGTTCGAGGCCTTTTGCCTAAGACCAATCCCTATAGTACAATTGGACCAGATGTGGTCCATCTCCGGATCCTCGAAGAAGCGGTCGTTGGCTCGGAGGTGCTCCTCTATAACCTGTTTAAACAGACACTTTGAACAGGCACTCTACCGGAGGTATGGAAAGTGGCCACTAACATACCTATATTTAAGGCAGGCGATCATCTCTCTTTCTAGTTATCGGTCGATCAGTTTCACCAGCATCCCACGCAAGATAATTCAGCATCTGTTAAAACGCTCCATTCTTAAGCACTTCTTCTAGACAACCTTTCCTCCTCTACTCATCAAGGCATTCTTCCGAACGGTCATGCATAACCAATATGTTGATCTTCATATATAGCCTGACGGAGGCCACAGACAATAATCACATCTCCGATGCTACCTTCTATGAATTCGTCAAAGCCTTTGATCGTGCTCCACACAGTTCTTTTGTACATAAACTCGAAGCTTATTAGATCCAAGGAGAACCTCTGCTGAATTACAACCGTTCGTGGTGACAGAACTTTCGGATTAAAAACCAAATCGGACTTTTCCTTCCCCGATCTCCGCTCAAGTTACTGAAGGATCCGTACTGGGTCCGTTGTTGTTTCTGATATGCGCCGATGATTTTACCGATATTATTCTCGAAAACTCTGTTCTTGATACTCTTCGTAACATCAAAGAGCGGTGCTAGGTAGCACCGAGTGTATAGGGTGTACACCCTGTTTTTAGCAACTGCAGTTTAGTTCAACAGAAAACCGCTGAAAACTGAAAAGGACATACTGACTGGATTCGGGAGAACTGGACCTCCAACCTCAAAAATGTGAACAAACTGTTGGAAAAATCGATACGACCTTGAGAAAAATAAGAAACAGGTCGACCTGTCATGTCAGTTACGCTGATTATATCCATATATACATCGTAATCGGCGTCATCTTACGTGTATATATATATATATATATATATATATATATGTATATAATGTGACGCCAATTATCATCAGTGCGTCGCGTCTTACCATAACCATGAAACCCGGAACACCAGCTGTAGCCACTGTCAACTACGAGGAAGTTGAGGTCAGGTACTACTAAGAACAACTCAACTAGTTTTTGAAAGTATAAATACACATGTACATATATTTAATAAACGCTTGTTAAAAGTTCTCTTTTTCAACTACGTGGTACCACTGCAAAAGGCAACAACGGAGAAAGTGTTCGAAACCTAGGAAATTTATAGCACGAGAACCTCCGTCACGAAAACGCGTAAGTGCGTAATTGTAATTACATGGTTTCCATTTTCCAGCGAAACGTTTTGAAAAAGCACCGGAGATGAAAATCTAATAAAATATCGACAATGCCGAAAGATATGTTATACTGTACACCTTTGGAAATTAGAAAGTGAAGTTAGAAGTAACACAGTAAAACCGGAGAACACGCGAAAACAAGTGCCGTGTGCAAGCCAAATCCCGGCGCTCTGAACAGCCTTGAAAGAAGTTCAAGCCATTGCCACATTAAAAGAATTTTATTTTTGGAAACATACTGGGAAGGGAAATCACAATACGTTCACAAAGCCCAGTAGGTTCCACACAGGCCCCGAGGGTTCATGACTCTCTTTGCGATCTTACGTTCAAGGACGCCCTTGCGGATAAATACTGGTGCAGTGATTAAAATTGGGTGTTGTCTATTATTTTTCGTCCTTGTGTGTGTTTGCGCATACTTTCTTGTAAGCCTCATGAACAGCTTTGTTCGAATGCGCACATAATCTTTTGATCTAGACTTGCCAATGCGACGATGATGGGCGTTTCTACGGACGCCACTTCCCAATTTTCGCTTAATTGTCGACTGTTGATTAACTGTCCCACGTCGCCGCCAGCCTTCCAGTATTCATCATATCTCAGAGGTAGCTGGTAAAAAATAGTTATTTCACGTCTGCCCCTGTCTCTTGGAGTTGTCTTTTTTCTATATGTATAGATGTTTTTAACTAACGGATTCCATCTTGTCTATGAATCGCCCATTGCTTTATCAGTACTCATTTGGTTCCGTGGGCTGGAGACGAAAGAAAGAGGATAGAATTATTTAAAATTCCCAATGTAGTTGCCCAGTAATGGACTGAAATGAAGGGGAACTCGCAGTGTCTGAACTAATGGAACAGATGTTGGTCGAACCGAGCCTTGAAAATGGTTACGGATTCAGTAGAAACAACAAGGTATGGTAGAACGCCCCAAATCTTGCAAACGCGCGAAAAAAAATAGGCTGTCTGCACTCTAGTCTGAAGTGTTGGACCTCTAGTTTCAGGTGGCGGTTCCTCAGTGTCATGCCCTTCCTCTGTCGAGTATCAACCAGCACGGATTATCAAGGGACTTCAGTATCAAAAAGGTTAACACCATGTTACTTCTAAGCCGAGGATACTAGAAAAAGTACAGGTTCGGAGATTTCAGCCTTTCCTAAAACAACCAAGTTTTCACAACTCTGACTGCATTAGCAGCACGGTCTTAGTTATACAGTCTGCAGGAGCAACTTGTCCTCTTCGAGATCTGGTGACCAGATCACTGCTCCATCCTCCAGATGTGGTCCAACAAAATTGGCCAAAAACAACTAGGGTTGAAATAGTAAAAAAACGTTCCAATAACTCCAGGGTGTTGCTAGCCTTTTTGGTTTCCGCTTTGATGTTTCGAGAGCTCGAGAGAGTGTGTGAATCAATAGTTCCTAGGTCTACCTCGATAAGAACTGTCTAAAGCTAGTATCCGTCGATGTGGCACATGGTGCTCAGACAGCTGCGAATATGCACAACTTTACACTTACCAACGCCAAATTCAAGAAAAAGCACTCGAGACCCTTCGATCAGAATGTCAAAGCCCTCTATAGTATAACAGAATCATTGGTAGTGTTGATGGCTCGTCAAATTTTAACGCAGTCTGCGAACAGTAATAGCGGGGATTTGACTAAATGTATTAGGTCGCTGAAAAAAAGCAAAGATGGCAACCGGCCAAAAACTGAAACTTGGGATACTTCACGGAGGCAAGACCTGATGGTGAAGAAAGCACCTTTACCGCGCGCCTTGTATAGACAAGTAGCAAGATTTGACTCAAGCCACTGAAGGAGATTGCCTTCTACCATATCACGGGGGAGCTCACAGATTAAAACAGCGGTCAAGTGCTCTGGTTAACCGGAAATCGACTACGTCTGTTTCAGTTTTGCGATCAACCGCTGTGGTCCACTGATTGGTTGCTACCAGCATATTTGTGTCATAGTAACGACCATCGCGGAATTCGTGTTGTACATTGGAGAAAATACGGAAGAGGCGAGGTAATTACCAGGTGAGTCGCATACAACTGCCTCTAAAATTTTTGAGAAGTTTGATAGCAAATTAAGTGGTCTGTAATTACTTGAACAACCACGGCTGCCACCCTTGAAGATGGGTGTGAGTTTCTAGTCCATGGGTACTGTCCCCTAGGAGAGACTGCGTGAACAATAAACTAACCGGGTCGGCAAGCCATTAAGCCGCATTTGGAGGTGTATCATTGAGGCCAGGAGAGGTGTTTCTGAGGCACCTGAGTTTTGGCCAGCGCCGCCATGGAGGAAGTACCCTCAGTGCAAATGCCACCATATCAGTGTTAAGACCACCCTGATGAGTAGATGACCATCGCGCAAAATCATTGCTGTGAAACTCATTGAGGACATCAGCTGCTTCTCTGTCACAGTCGGCAATTCCTGATGGGCTTGAGAGCTATGGAACTCCAGGCTTCGCCTGGCTAGTCGATATTACACATCGGAACAGTCTATATGGGTCAGGCATTAATCGATGCGTAGGATGTTATTGATACTGAAAACGGTCACCTCGAACGAGCGAGATACACTGATTCCATGAGGCGGTGTACATTCTTTGGTCAACTTCAGATCCTGATGATCAATAACATGTCCAAGCATACTGCTTCTTCAGAATGAGGTCGCGTATGTTTAAAGGTGAATGATTCGGATGCCTGTTTTGTTCGGCGCCCGGTGATTGTGTGGATTCACCAACGGCTGCAAAAAAATGGAGTAAGATTTTACAGACGTCATCTATGGAGTGCATGGAAGCGTAGGTTACGCGGTTCTGCGTTTCCAGGTAGCCACACAGTCTCCCCTTCACTTCTCAAGAATTCCTAAGGTTATAAGCAGCTGAGCCGATCAGTTTCGTGGTGCAAATTAAGTCGAATATTTCGAGTGATGTGGTCATCGCAAAGTTGTCAACCACCAAATTTTCTGTGGTGAATAAACGATTCAGCCAAGAAGGATTATGGCCAGTAAGCTCATTAGGAGAATCTGGGGAAATCCTAGGGTGAGTAATATTTCCAACCCAGATATTAGGACTTCGTTTCCTGAACCATCTAAAGATGGGGGCGGTGGAGCACCCCTATGAGCTGACGATTAGAACCACTTGGAAGATTCGAGCACCAAACGATTTCCTTAGTTGGAGCAGGCGCCAATATTTTTTAAAAGAGGGCCTGAAGAAAGGAGTGGACCTGGACAGCAGATTTTCCTTCCCTGCCGTCACTTATACCAACACGCATTAGAGTCATATTCCCCAAAACAGGCTCAAAATCCAGGTAGGAAATGCTGAGCCACGACTGCGTTGTGGCAACAGTGTGGGTGTTTTGTGGGAGAAAAAGCTCGCAAAACTCTGGTAATTCATTTAATGACCCAGACGCATTTGTTCACACGTACTTTATACGATTAACGGTGAACGAATGAACGTTGCCCTGTTGTTGTGAATGCGATGGTTTATTCGAAACTTAGCCCCACTGGAAATCGCCGACTCCATAGGAGCCGCGCTTTGTTGAGTTTTGACGTTACTGAGCACTCAGTAGGCCCCTCCAGGCAACTGGCACGCGTAGGGCGATTTTCATTTAATGAATACCATTCCTCTTTGAAACGATTGGGAAGAAAATAATTTCTGCCAGGGAAAAGGCGGCGTCAACCGCGGAACCGCTGGATTATGTGCGATGGCATCCCTTGGAAGTTGACAGTGACTTTGAGGAGTCGTGGTCAAGATTTACCTGACTTCTGTGTGGGCTGCAAGGTGCAGTGTATACTTCGAACGTGAACGTTGATTACCTCAAGTGCAGCTGACAGGAGCAGCAACTGACTGCCGTCTTGTTTCAGGTCGTAGTCAATGAAATCGAGGGCACTGATAATGTTGACAACAAGATCGTTCAGTGGTTGCGGTTTTTTCCTAACGATCTTCCGCCACTGGCGTCCAGCCCATGGCACACCAGGGTACATTCGGTCTCCAGACTCGTTCAACAGTTTATGTGCAGCTAGGAGGTGACAAAGGCACGACTCTTGTTAACCGAACTTTATCAGCTTGTGGTAAATGCAGATTCCTCGTCAACGTATTAGGGACTTTTGGATGCATGGATTTTTTGCCTATTTTAACGTAAATGCTCCGTCAGAGCACTTTACCATAATCTTCACGGAGTTTTGAACAGCTGGCGGAACATACCGGAAATTCTTAACGAGTACAGAATCCCCCCGGGCACAGGATACCAACATTTGGCAGCACCGGTGTTATCATCCCAGGGATATTTCACCGAATTTACGCTATTAATACAGCAGCACACCAGAATAGTAATACTGGGCTTCCTAGGTGGGACCGAGCGGAGAACCCCAGAACTCTGTCGTGTTTCCCTGCAAGATTTGGTGGATTGTGAGCAATAATGGGCACAAGCGTTTTGGAACAACCCAAGTAAGCCTCTGTGAATCTGTTTCGGAAGTCACTAACGCATACGATACTGTGTCTGCACAGCTTGTGTTACGTACCTGTGCTACCCGGAATTAGGGGCGTGAAATAGCTCTAGAAATCGTACTTGAATTGAAACCTCCCATACTAGTAATAAGGAGAAGACCTTGCACTGGTAACCGTAAGCAGATGTTATTCATGATGTGATGTAAAACAGTATTAAAGAAATTACCGTCTTTCATCGGCTGATCGTATTAGCACATGCACATGCAAGTTAATTGGTGTAACACGGCACAAATAAATCGGTGAATAACCGAAGGCAAACCACTGAAACCGTTCGTCCAATCCTGATGTATCTTTAACGCAATATTTGGATTGACCGTTTTTCAGGTTTTCTCTTGAGTCAGGGATTGGATAAGCGATGAATCGAGTAGATTTCCACCACAGTACCTCACTTAATGCAGTCAGTGGACCAAAGGATGTTTCAACCACCGCATATGGTGAGGTGCTGGTTTCAGAACAAACAGGTCGCATAGCGGTCGTACAGAGTACACAAACGAGATTCATACAGTACAATCGTTTTGTTGTCAGCATTTTGTAAACATCACTAGACATGCCTTGACATGAGGTGTGGAACCATATCTTGCAGAACAAGAAGTGCATAACGTGGTCTCACGCGCGGACAGACTTTTCACAGTCCTCTCTGTTAGATCTCATTAAAATCACCGGTGGGTTCAGATATAAATAGGGGCGACTAAACGAATGGGAATCAATCAATTCGCAATCCGTTGTTGGGATAAGGAAACAGTCAACTATTATCCAGTCGACCTAGACAGAAAATCGAGGTCACAGTATTTAAACTTTGCGCGGGCCCACATGTCAACAACCGCTTGCCCCTGGCTAGTTTTGTTCTAGTTTTCCGGTGGCACCACATCTTTAGCTGTACATCAGTTGGTTGTCCACACCATCACACTGTCCGCTTTGACTGCAACATGTGGGAAATAATCAGTGGGCAACACATGTGTACCACAAAGCGCGGGACCGCAAGTTCGAAGTAGGATTCTGATAGCTTACTGAGAAGTTGTCCTGCAGATACCTGAAGAGTTAATGGTGCCTGCAAATACGTCAACAAATCTTTGTATATCGGAATGACAGGATACAAAATATGCGGTTAGAGAAAATTGCTCTTGACATGTAGAAGACCCGCCCCTCGATGTTGTTGGGAGCCACATACAGAGTGGTTAATATCGGACAAAAGATAGCTAGTGTACCGGATCCAGAAGTTCCTATCGATGAAAATTAAAGAAGCATTTCGTTATATGAGGACCACTCAGAACCCCGGCGAAAAACGTGGATGTGAAAGAAGGTTAGTTAGGAAATCTAGTTAACACGACCTTAGCACCCACGAAGCATGCACATCTAAGAAGTGGCGGCTGACAGAGAGACACCGAAGAGTTAGAAACTCATGTGGTAGAGTTTTGAGACAGAGCGAATTGTGAACCTTGTCGGAGGCTTAAGGCAATTCCAAGTAATCAACATCGTCTTTGGACCTAGGCCAGCGGATTGTGTCTGATAACCCATGGCTGCGACAAGGTTAGTGACTCATGCTTAGCCTTGTCTGTAACCGTACGAGTTAACGCATGCCACCAAGTCAGTGCAAATCACATAGTATATGGGACTGACCAATGTTTTCAGCACGGTCGGGAGCATTGTGGCCAAACTGAACTTCGACAAATTTGAATCAGACCACCCTGCTCCATGTGCATGACTTAGTACGCCAGCTACCAAAATCGAAGTGCCATCTGATTCGGGTCTCAGTTTTTCATATAACCACCGAAAGCTCAGCGGAACACTCAACTTACCCAAATACATATGCACTAAGTAAAGAACCTAACTTCGCGAACTTCCTCGCGATGCGTTAGGGCATTAAGTCCTCTTATTTCAGACCACTAGATATGGCGAACCTGAGCGAGATTTAAAATTAGAAGGGAAAACAGGACAAAATGGTGATGATCCAGCCGAGGAGAATGTGGCCAGAATGAGCCAAGTATGAGATGCAAGGGGTGACCCCAACAGGCTCACCGAGTTAAAAACCTGGGACTGGAATACTTTTCAAATGAGCATTTTTGAGATGCAATGACGGGTTTAGAGTAAGGGTAATGATCTGTACGGCCTCTGGAAGCTACTATTCCAGAAATTCGTAGCTCCACAAGCCGTTGGTTATCGAGAGAGAAAGTGGCAGCCGCTTCTGCTGTGGGTGTGAGTGTCTGGAATCATCTATTCGTGTACACTGATATCCTCTGGAAAACAGGAACAAGGAATTTTACGTTAACTTGGATTTTGTGGTCAGCCTTGATACTTGACCTTCTTCTATCAGGCTAAGAGTGCTCCTGTTGCTCCTGCAATGAGCAAACCACCAACACCTTCTTTAGGTTGGCATGACTTATCCTCAGCTCAACCGTTTTGTCCAGTAATTCCCCTGCGCTGCTCTTTATGAGTAGCGTCACAAAAAGTCCGTGAGACACTTTGGTAGCTTTAGAGCGAAGTCCGCCAGCGGAAATCTGGCTTCTGTAATGTGAAGGGTAAGAGGCGTTTACCACCTCTCTGGATGTTCCACCTGGAGGTGGCGTGGTCAAATATCGTCCCCACGAATCAAGCCTCTCCTTCCCGAGTACCCTGTCCCTGAAGTGTTTTGTGTCTTCCTCAAGTTGAACTGTTCGCAGAGCCACTGTCTTACAAACAGTCACCACGCCCGGAACGGTGAGCGCTGGATACTCATTCAGTGAGCTAAATTCTGACTTCTCATCAGATGAGGCTTCTCAAGTTTCAACCGGAACTGTTTCTACCTTGGCCAGCCGCGGTGTACTGACACTCTTGAATGCCTTAAAACCACACTCAAACGTTTATTGTCTCTGCTCGCCTAGGGTTGGAAAGCAGTAAAACGGATAAAATGTAGTCTTCTCGGAAAAGACAGCTCATACGGTTATAAGGTTTTCTTGAGGAAGCGAGTAGAGTACAGGTCCTTCTTGAGAACGGAACACTTGAAGTGGTGCCAGTGTGAAGACGGCTGGCACTACATGCCGTTCTGAACAGTATCGCGGCGGCCGAGTCAGCCACGAACATTCAACTTTCGCGATTCTCTAATACCGCTGATCCCGTGCGTACCATTATGTTAAAGTTCGTGAACACAAGCGGCAGATGTTAACTTTCCAAAAAGGCGGTAAGTAACAGAGGTAGCACATAAAGCGAGGAAGTAGTGAAAACCAACAAATATCCTCACAGTTGTAAGATCTCCGACAGCACTCCTGAGGAAGTCCATCCGAGGTGGTTGAAACGTAGAGTATTACAACTTTCTCGTAACGTTGTGTTATTCCCAATCTGTTTATAAATATCCTCTCAGTAATTAGTCGACAACGTGAATACGTTAAACGGTGGAGAACAGCCTGAGTTTGATGTTCAGAGCACCAAATTTCAACGAAAACAGAGCGACGACCATAGCATGAAACTTTCAATCAGCGCTCGGTT
Organism: Paragonimus westermani; assembly: GCA_008508345.1. Classification (NCBI taxonomy): domain Eukaryota; kingdom Metazoa; phylum Platyhelminthes; class Trematoda; order Plagiorchiida; family Troglotrematidae; genus Paragonimus; species Paragonimus westermani. Next base: position 109,913 of record QNGE01001608.1, read on the forward strand.
TACTGGCTCTTGTGTGTGAGCGCACAAGCGTCCCGCATGATTGAACGAGGAATTAAACATTCCAGCTACGTGGTCCCCCCGCTCACACAACATAGAGGTGACGTAGAACTTACCACCAGAAGGTACCTTTCCGACCCTCGGAATACATCGATATAGTTCGCTGGGTGCTAACGGACAACACACACCCCTTGTGAAGGGTGGGCGGGATGTCGTGTGCCTCTCAAGGCTCGTTAATACTGGGATTCGTTGGGTTGAGAAGATAAGAACAAAGGGGATAGAGAGATGCGCAAGAGAGGCATGGTTTATCAGATAAGAGAACAGACCAATCGACTTCAGTCAATCATAATTTACCCAACGTGTTTTCTGTGCATGAAGTTCGCAGCGCCGGTATGCAGTTTCGTGAGAGGAGATATAATGAGATGAAAGTTTTCAAGGTTATTACATTTGGACAGGCCAGGCTGGGCTGACACAATCTCGCATTTTTATAAGTATGGCACATTTTTGTGGTGTGATTTCACGAGGCGTGAACTCACTGTGCGCTCTTGACATATCTTCTTAGTTGGGTTACACGCACGCGGATTGTGCCGGATAGATAAAGGTACAAAAAGGGAGGCATGAAGAGAGGTGAGATTCGTTAAGGCGGTGCAATGCAGGGCAGAGTGTACATAAGGTGCGAAATTACCGTCAGAGTGAATAGAATACTAGCACTCGATGGGCGTCATGATAGTTATCTCAATCTCAGAAGTCTGAAAATGCAAAAACAGCCAGATCTTCGTAACAGTTGTTATCATTGGGCGGTGTCGCCTTAAGAGGAATCGAAGTTCAACTGGCTTACCCCGGAAGTTCTTGGCAGTGACGTCGATACCCTTCCAGGAGTGGGCGCCGTTGCGCCTTTTTCGACCACGGTCAAAAGCAAAAGACGGTGTGCGTACTGGAGAAAGTGTTGGTTGTTAGAGCGGATTTTTTCAGAAGTGCATCACCAGCCGAAGGAAAAAATTCCAAGCTGTCAGTTGCAATCAAGGCCATGCCGTCATTCGTAGACCACCTCAGACTAGTCGTGCGTTCCGAGAATATCGAACACATTATCCGACACACGGTAAGCTGGTGGCGGATTCGCCTTTGAACTCACATGCAGATGACCATCAGACATTCAGACTTTATAGATTCCTACCAGTCCGCAATGATTCCCAAGGCCAAGTGTTCAAGAATCCCCTAACAAACACTTGATGACAGACAACTACACAATCCTCAAAAGGACTACGTTTGACCCTCAGATATGGACATGGTCAATCTCAATAGTTCAGCAGTGTTCAAATGTGCAGGTGCAGGTGCGCTTCTAGAGGACTAAATATATCCTTCATATAGTTCAGCTACTTTCTGGCTTTAGCCACCGGAAAGTGTGACCGAATGAGAAAATGTGGAAGTGCTTGGGCAATTTTTGCATTGTTACCTGAAGATTATTCACTAGCCGCGACAATATCACATTTGTCGTTCATTTACACCTTCAAGAGAACTACCGATATTAGATTAAAGACGCCAAATTCGTCTCTAAAGAAGTTGTCTCTTCTTTGCACGTTCGACGGGCAACTCACATTCTTTGAGTTGCCTCAGAAAAATAGATGTTGTGGCTAGGGGACCTCACCACGGCTCTTTGCTGGCCAATAAATTTATGAGTGAGCTTGAAAATGGCCGGGTGAACCGTTTGTCAGATTTCCTGCCCCTTTCCACTGTTACATGAACGATATATACGCGACAGCACACGGTTTGGACGAAATTGGTAGTATCCCGTCCCTGTTTAACACAGCTCACCCCACCACACAGTCCGCGACGGGAATAGCAACGAACAGCTCATTTCACTTTCTTGATATTAACTTGATCAGAAGAATAGGCGTTTATCTCATATGACTACACGAGAACCTCGCGTTGCAGTTCGTACCCCGTGCCCCTCCTGAGAGACCACTTGGCAATCTTTCCGTGTTGTTGAACATTCTTCTCATTCTACATATCGGCCGCATAGGGCAAATCGACGTCATAATTAAGCAGTAATCATATGCTGGGAAGAGCTGCTGATCGATATCTCTTCGCGTTATATGGAAACAGCTGTTTGCAAGTGTTGTATACTTCATTAACTAGCACAAAGTCATTGATGTTATTTGACGGGTTCTTTCATAAAATCACATATTCCACTATTCGCCATAGGTCACATGGTCAATTTACGTTCTCTCGATTATTTGGTCAGTTTGCTTTTTATTCTTGATCCTACGGATATATTTTACACGAAAATACATTCCGCTACGCTAGGACACTCAAAAGCCCTTAGTGATGGACAATTCGGTAGATCTACGAAATTCCTCCGATTTTGAGCGAATAACGAGGTCCAGTCTAGAGGCTAATCCATTCCTCCACAAAGTTATGTGCCTTCCTGTGTCCTCTAATCCCCAATGAATTTTCTAACCATTATTTCTGCATGAAATAATGGCGCGAATCCTCTACAGTTCATTTTACCCTTCTTCAAATTACCTCTTTTTGGCATCACCAGGACCATTAGGCTAGGGATCACTTTGTGCAATGCAAAGTGACGTAACTACTCAGCGCTCTTCCGAAATACAGCAACTTTAATAACTATAGTCTTAGAAACATTTATGACAAATTCTTCTTCCTAAATCAGAATTTTTTTTCCAAATATGTCTATTCTGCTGCTATATTCACAATTTACTTTTCGCACAACTAACAATTATGGTGTGCGCTTTTGTGTATGGCTCTGCAGAGTGTACATTGACCATGCTCTCCTGAACCCGCCTCCTTCGGATGTGTTGAGAATCATTATTATTATATTATCATTACAGAGTCGTTATCCCAAAAGATTTATTGCTGGAAACACGACAAAACAGTCACAACGTCCGTCAGCTGTTCGACTGGATACGAGAACAGCGTTCGGTCACTTACCATTCAGAGGCGAATTAGCGGCAGATTTACTCAACCGAAGATTGCACGACGCTCTACCGAGTGATCTTTCGGCCGCGACGCTGCCATTCTGGTTCACAAGTATGCGCATCCTACCTGCCTGCCGGTGCCCAAAATATAGCTATCTTCTCCTCCTGTTGCTATGTAGCGGGGACTATTGAACGCATGACGAGGCTCTTCGGTAAGGTTATAAAAAGGCATCATCCAGAACTGCCTAGAAGCGGAGTAGGGAGATCAATATCCAGCGCTTCCGCAAGATATCTGACAGACACAGGTCATAACATGAACCTCAGTCAGCCTATTCCTGTCTTCTACAGAGCGCCCATATGGCAGCCATGTTGAACACAACGTCGTCTTTCGGTATCATGTATTTAGAAGGGGTTGATACAATCACTTTAACTCCCTTGATCCACTGTCCGCCCCCCCCCCGCGAACGAACATTCCACTCACTTTGACTAAACGTTCACAGGTTATCCAAGCCAGCCTATTGGCGGACAGGACTGATTTAGGTGCATACGCATTATCCAGTTGCAACTCCGTATTTTTTTGTCACTCTTTATTCAACATCTACAATTAAACCTATAAAAATGTAATGACCAGGTGCGAAATTTCTCGAGACCATGTTCGTCAACCTCTTTTACTCCAGAATGCTTCTTCTGATCGAATCGTTTGAGCCTGATCGCAGCGGTGAGCAGTGTTCTCATTATTCATCTTCGACACCTTCCATCAAGAAAACCAATTTAACAACCGGTTCGGAACTTTGAAAGATTGTGTTTGGTTTAAGGTGCGTTCATGAGGCATATGAGTAATAGCCCCTTGCGATTTCAGCAGAATGGTGATTGTACTTGTAGCGGCATAACCAACTAAGTGACAGCCGTCAATCATGTTATGACATCCAAAATGTGTACCGATTGAAGAATAGGTGCAAAAGTGTGTGTACATAGGAAAACCGAAAGGCGTATTGGCGAGGCAAATCGACCGTGATCAGCTGAATTCTGTTGTATTGAACAAGTTATCACATTCAAATGATTCAGCACTGGAGCGTAAAATGAGACTATTTCGGATAAAGCGTTCCATGTGCGGCATAAGAAGCAAAACTTTGGGCCTTAAAAGGCTGGTTGATAGGCTCAGCTGAAACATTTTACTGTACAATGAAACTGCCAGTCAACAATCCTCTTAACAATGGGTAGAAAAGTCTGTTTAGTGTTGTGGCGACCAGTCAAGTTTAAACATGATATCCTTCTTCCAAACAAGAATATATATATAAAGTTGACAAAAAGATATATAAAACATGTAGAAAAGTAACCTGTGAGATGAAACGGGTTCACTGTGAACAATAAGGTGCTGTCTCACCTGGGCGTCTGCGAAGTAAATTGATGAAGAAATGGCAATATTGAAAACCGTTACCACATCACGTGTCGTAATCCGTCAAATGTTTTTGTCATTGCAGATCATCCTCTACGCGTGATGCACTGCTCGGGACCACAAATGGTCCCAGATTCAGGCGAGTGTGAAACTGCTTGGGGGTAGGGGAGCACCGTTGTTAGTGGACATCGGATAGGGTAGGAAAACTTCCTGCTCCGTGCAACCTGGTTTCAGCTGGGCAGTAGACACTGGCTCATCTTGTCCAAGCTCCGATTGATACAGATCTTCTACTCATAATCTATCACTCGGGACGGACTGAGATGTCCTGGCTGTACCGTCTTCTTGGCAGCATCTTGGCACATGAGTGCGAATTTGCGAGTGGGTGAATCCGAGGTTTTGTGTTGTTGGGACCACTTTTGCCGGGTTGGTGGGAAACGAAGATTGGACATGTGAAATATAAGTCGCACCTTCGTGTGAATTTGCCGGAAGATGAGTCAGTTCACCAGAGGTGTGCAGGGTGGGACTGTGAACTATTTCAGCAATAACATGACCGGTGTCGTTTTCAACGGTAGTCTGGGTACCATGCAAGCTAACTGGCAGACGCTTACTCCACTTTGTCGGGTACAACTTAGTGGTAATGGACGCCCTCAGTTGCCAGTGGTAAATTACGACCGAACCATTAGCGTTGGAATGGCCGGTCGTCGCCTTGAGGAGCAGACGACAAAGCAACTGTGTAAGCGTGTGGAGGAGAGAAGATGGGAAATGAGTGCTTCGATTAGTGTTGGTCGTCAAAAATACGTCACGATTGGCGACCAAGTGCTTTAAGGGGGTTTTGGGCATCTTCTTCATTGAAACGTCCACGTTACAAAAAAACGAAGACCAAATGGTGGAACGTTTGATTGCAATCAGTGTATAAATGAGATATCCGGGTGGTAGTAGCACACCAGCGATGTCGAGGTAGGCATGCGAATCACATGCAACGGAATGACAGGAGGTACTGGGCGTGATAACTGGGTAATTGCGCACTTCACTCATATATTGGATATAATGTTATGACCACAGGCAGCGTCTTTGATAAAGGGCGGCCAAACGAAACGTCTCGCAATCAAATTCATTGTGCCACGTTTATCAGCGCGATTTAAACGATGAAAATACAACCTTTTATGCACAACGGTTGAACATTCTGTGTATGCCGGCTGAAAAATCGCACAGGATGTTACCGGTTTCTGTCAATCGTGTGGCGGTGGATGATTCTGAGAATATCCAGTAGGTGCCGAGACTTCTTAGCCGCTTCAAGCATCTTAAGTGGCATTCTTGCAAACTCGCAAATTCGGAAAGGCTTTCCAATGAAAATCTATGAGGTGTCTTCTTTGGGAACCGGAATGTGACAATAAGCGTGCAAGAGGTCTGATTCGGAGAGGACATCAATGCCGGCAAATGTCAAAGAAATTTCATGGATCTGCACTCTAAGGTATCTGTCCACGATTGAAAAGTTGTTGGGGACAGAATAACCACCGCATAGACTTCTGCTGAGGAGGAAGATTTCTTAGGCATCGTGCACATTGGCGATGCTCACGATCTGTTAGAGGATCGCGTTCTGCTTAACTGAGGCATACTCTCGGATGCAGCCATGGTTATTTTTTCTAGCTTCCGCTTGAGTCAGCGAGGAAACGCCGAGGGAGCACCCGCGGAAATATGATGCCCAAAGTTGTGCACGTGCTTTTAAGTGGGCAACCATGGTCAGGTTGGTGATGGGCAATATTTCAGAAGTGCTATAAACAGCGATACTCCTAGAACAGCGTAGTTCATGCTGCTAATAAATCCGCTGATTGGATGCCATGTACACTGGAAACGTATTGTCGTCAACATCCGTACGGTTGGCGGCATCCGGTTCGGGTTAGCCGGTCACAGTAACCGGCGCCAAAAAATACTCGTGCATGAATATCGCTACGGGCGGCTTCCTCTGCAGCACACTCCGCTTATTCAGCAAAACTCCAGAGTAGTCAGACCAGAAGAGGTGCAGGTGAGGCTTTCGTGTCCGGCCAGGCTAGCTCGATACTGGAGCCCCTATCTCTCGGCAAGTAAACAGAGAGACTAGTACGGTACGATTTGAGCTGGAAAGAAAAATGCTGAAAATATAATGCAACAATTGGCTCGAAAAAATAGTACTAGTTGGTGCAGTAAAGAATGGATATGAAAAAAGCGGAATGCAAGTTTGGGCCGGAAGAAACCAGACAAACATTCGTCATAGAGTGCACCAACTAAGTTGATAGAACAAAAGGTGGAAGGCCTCAGACACCGGGGTTTCTGAAAAGAGGAGAGGGTGAGATACGAACAACAGCATCCCAAAGGTGATGCAGATAGGAAGGAAGCGGATATGGCCAATATAACCCACTTGACCCTAAAGTATTCTTTGTCCCCCCGCCAACAGTGTACTGTGAGTAACTTTGCGACCTGCTAATCCCGAACGGCCAGCGCACTAGCGGCCGTACACATGGAAACTTCACGGAGTTATGTCACTACGACCTGTGGTGCCGGTGTTTCCCATGCATACTGCGCGCTTCCGTTCACGGATGAGCAGTAGCTGTTCAATGAAGTTTCGGACGTCCGTCCGGATCACATTGTTGCAGACTGTTCGGCCCGACGTCAAGTATCACTGAGATCTAAAATCGATGTTACAGCGCGAAAAATTACCTGGATAGCATCATAATGTCTCAGATTTTAGCCGAAAAGATTTTGCTTACCTGATTCTTCTCACCCGTATATTGGCCTCTTAAAATCCGTCGTCGCCGATCCAACAATTATGACCTAGAAAACGGAATTGACTGGGAATCAGCATAGCATGTTTGCACCTCGCGGCGCCTCAGTGTTTGGAACCATTCCCAAAAACCAACCACCGGGAATGTGTCTCGGGCAACGCAAACGAAACGGCTCAGATAACGAACGTTCGGTTATTAAGATTTCCAAGTTCCCCCCGTACTGCAGTACAACCAACACTAGTGGCCAACTCCAGGTTGTGGTTCTTTTATACACGCCTCTCAAGACGTCCGAGAACAACAACAATGTCTGCCATGTGGGGTCGTACCTCGCAATCTTAGGGCAGTTCTGTCGACATACTACTGCCGAAGTAGCAACAGTATACGCATCCGTCGACAACGTCTTCATATATGCGAATTTCAGGCGCAAGTACGAGGACAGCACGTCTGCTCGGGTAGGGCAGAAAGAACGAAATTCTTGACTACGTTGACGTTCAAACAAACATGGATGCCCCGGCCGCGAATGCCAGAGACAGTCATTGAAGCTCAAGTTCACTGTGTATGCACAAAGCGTTGTCGCCTGTTAAGAGAACCAGGCATATCGTTAATGCAGCTAACTAGGTTGAGGCACCGGAACACCGGATATTCGATAGGCAAAAGTCCACTCAGTACTCCAACTTAACGCCGTCCATTATCGAGTGAGGGAAAGCAAATTTTAGCATAGCAGTGCAAGAGGGCGGAGGCTGGGACAAGGCGCTGCTTTATACCACTGGCGGAAAAAAATCATCAGATGTCGACCATACGACCGTAACTTCAAACTTGTCTTCACATGAAACATTCGAATTAGATCAACGAACTTGCTTGAACATCCACACTTATCAAATGTCGTTCCTAATGTCTCGCGGCTCACGGAATCAGATGCCTTCGTGAGGTCTACGAAAGGGGCATACTGAAGATGCTTGCGTTTCTGGCACTTCCGAAGCTGTTTAGAAAAACACCATGGTTATCGTACTGCAACTCGCCGGGAATCCACACTGCTCCTCTGGAACATCGACCTCTAGTACCGCTTCATTTAGTCGATTCAGGAAGATTCTTACAACCACCTAGCCAGCGCAACTCGGCAGACCATTGCCCCGATAGCTGTTGGAGCGTTGCTTACTATCACTACCTTTACGATAAGGGCGTTCCTGCTCTCAGATGGAGTGAACCAATTGGAGCGCGTTCCAGCGCCGACCGTCCATTCTTTGGGATTCCACTTGGCAATCCACTCTCGCCTGCATCCTTCCGGTTAGACAGCTGTCCAATCGCTCTTTGCAACTCTGGCAAATCCGTGGCGACAGCAAGTGAAGACTTGGTGTCCTGTTGCAGGGGGTTGTTCAGTGGTAACAGAATGGTATAGTGGCCTAACAGTGTATGCATCAGATGTTAATGATGTCACCTGGCTGTGTGCAAGAGCAGCCGGTGTCCACGTCAGTGCTTTGGTACACTGGACGAACGGCCTGAAGATCGTCCCAAGCGTATCGTGGAACTCCTAGTGTTGCCGAAGATCAGCGCACATTTTCATCAGCTTATCTAACTCCCACACCGGTCGTCGTTGATTTCGCGAACACGTTCGGCCAGTTGACGGCAAACGCTTCGGAATGTCATCCTTTTGTTCTCGTTGTCTGTGTCCATTTTTGGGACAACAGACGCCGCATTCTTCCCTCGTATCGAGTTGAGAATGGCAGGATCGTTGTCATCGAACTAGTCCAGGCGTTTCTGGTGCTGGACACCTATCACCTCCGTGATTGCAGTCGTCATCTGTCCCCTCAGCTGCTGCCATATATTCACAAGGTTAATGGATAGGGAGCGTCAGGCAGACGAGCGGCGACTGCACGTTGGAGGGCAATCCTCGTATCACAGTTCTCTACAGACTTGGAGAAATGAATGGGTGATTTAATCCTCACTAGCCTATGGTCGGTGCTATATTCAGCGCAGCACACCGCTCGCGTGATACACACTTCACGAGTGTTGCGCTGCCGCACAAACAAGTAGACAGGCCAATGATGATGACCGCCTCCTCGATCAGTCCACGTCGTGAGGTCGCTGGCATTCAGGTGAAACAGGACGTTCGTGACAGCGAACTCGTAAGTAGCACACAAGCGGAGCAGACGATCACCGTTCTCAGTGCTGTAAGGTCCGAGTACTTCCGGCCAACTTACGCAGTCGCATCTAGCTCGAGCATTCAAGTCACTCACAACAAACAGTCAGTCACTCATGGGTGTCGAGTAGTTTTTGGCTGACAGCTGGTCATAGAACCGATAGTTTGTACCACCGGTGTGACGTAGTTGAACTATAAACACTGACAAATGTGGCACATTTACCACGACCGAGAGGCAGACGTATCAACAGGATTCGAGGGCTGATGCCTTGCAGTTCGCCTGCCATCGAAGAATTGGTGCGGTCAGCGACTGCGCAACAGACACCATGCTCCCGAGCGCCGCCTGTTGAGTAGCCTGTCCACTAGAAGGTGTACCTAGCATCTGCTTCTCGGAGCTCACCTTGGTCAGCAAGCCTTATTCCACCCCAGGATGCTACGTCGATGTCGTAGCAGCTCAGTTCCTTAGCGATTATTGCGGTTCGACGTTCCGACCGTTCTGTGGTGCTTCATCGTTCCATTAGCGTGTGCACACACAATGTCCAAGTGGAAAGCGTCTTGCGTTCCCGGGCGTGTCTCAGGTTGGTCGTCGTGTTAATGAGACTCAAGTGAACATTATCTGCTCTGGGATTCCTGCTAGCGAAGTTATTGGGGGAGGGGCAGGAAAACGGTTTTGCAGTAGCATATTTCCGTCTATTGACCCTGCTGCAAGGAACAGATAGTGTGATCCAGTGTTTCCTGCACGACGGCCGATGCAGAATTGTATTTGGTTTGTGTTGTGTAATCATGGTTTTACGTGGGCTTTTTATACCGAGATGATGCCCAGACCTCAGCAGGGGAGCGAAGAGGGCTGTCGACCAGAGCCGTTTTTGCAGAAGACTGTAACGCAAGACATTCCGTGACACATGTACGCACAGCAGCACCACGAACGGTGGTTTGTAAAGAACAACTTGTGACGTGTACACACAGAACTGAGACGCCGAATTAAGAATCCGACGCACAGAATACCACTACTAAATCAAACACAGGCAAGTCTTAGAAGCACTTAACCAGAGCGTCATTAAAAGCAATGTCATACTTCAAAATTAAAGTTCCTCTGAAGACTTTTTAAATGTAGCCCGGAAAACATCTAGTCGTCTGCCATACATAACGTGCACACCCGTCCCCGCTCTCACGCTCCTGACGAAAACAACTTGCAGCATACCATCCGTTGTACCCCTATCATTCACTCACACCTCAATCTAAACTTTGACCTGTTGCACGCTCGCAAAGCTGGTGGAAAATGTACGTCATCTCATGTATGTACATTATTGTGCGCGCAATGCCCAGATTTCCGGATGGCGCTCATTGGTAAACTGGCAGAATGAGCGTATATAGAGTTATACCTGGAACACGCACGTAGAACAAGCAGACTTATAATCCGCACGTGCAATTATTTTATATCATAATCGCATGCTAACTCGTGATAACACGTTTATCTGGGCGATTCTCAAGACTATAAGTCTTATAAGCCTCCGGACAGTGATTAGCATTTTTAAAGCATTACTGATTCTCATGCAACATCTCTTCACAGGAAACTTCGGAAGAATTACCTGTGCAGCACACCTTACACAGTCACAGTGCAGCTTCAATTGACTCCCTTGGGCTGCTTCCTCTATCTCAATTCCTCCTTGTTAACCACCCGAAATTTTTATATCGTTTATGGATCTGGGTTAAGACATCCATCACATTAAGCAAATTGAAGTAAATCTTTCTGTGGAATTTGGAATATCACTTGGTAGTCATTCAAGAAGTAGCTACGGTTTCTTCGGTTATTGCAAAACACTATGACAACTGAATATCAACATTACGTACCTTAACGACAGGCACAAGAATATATTAACATCGCAGTCTGTCAAAAAAATCGCATGCACATTATTTGTCACTGTACATACCATCACCAGGTATTTTCCATTCAATACGTGAGGTTACCTTCATTTTTCACGCCCACATACGTTCGTTATGCAGAGAACATCATGGGGCGAGCGGGCAAACAACACCTCGCACTGACAGAAAGAACTGCGAGGTACTCATCTTTCAGACGCTTTCAAGCAATGAACCATGTCGTGCATGGAAGTCTGCCTAATTGTTCTCCAGGTTTTAAAATTTTCCGTCCACTGTCGTGTAAACCAGTTAATCTTAGTAATTTTTCAGTGTTATTTTTATCGAGTAATGGCGAGAGCCATTGAAGGTACATTTAAACCCACTTCCCGGCGTGACTTTCGACTGTGCCTAACGTCAGCGCATACACAACCTTTTAACGAGCATATTAGTAGGGCGCCATATCTTTTGGACTGAATATTTGTAACCGGTGAACTACCTCCTTTCTTGGAGCAAGGGTCGGGTTTTTGTGAGCCGCAATCACCTTTGCTCTGATTACGCCCATTTCTCAGGAATACATTTTTGTGGATGGCTCATATCCTCAAACAACACTCTGAATCACGGGGGTGATCAATGAATCTGTGAGTAGCTGTCGCAAAGACTGAAGCATAAAATTTTCTGTGATGGCGAAGGAATCAACAAAACATCAGGGTGAATCTTCGTAAATCTGACAGAAAACAGGCGGACGGAGTAGATGTGAAATATCCCTCTCCTGATATAACCATCGAGAACTCTACAAATCAGGCCGATTCGCAGAATGATTTGCGGATATTTTATTTCACCACTTATTTCCATGGTCCAAGAGGTCTTTTTTGCAACATGGTGTACGAAGTCTTCTTTTTTATTAGCCAGACATATCCACACAAAGAATATCCGACATGGGTCTCCAACAAAACACCATTGCACATCTCCAGTGTACCGCTGGGGATAACATGTGCTCGTACTAAACGACGTGGTGACTATCAATGCGGTAAAAAGTGATGCATAACGGGCATGTTTATTGAGAAGGAGAGAAGCACGAATGGCAGAATTGGAAATGTGTTGTTCTCTAACTATCAAGTCAATCATACCAAAAGTGAAACTCGCCCAAAATAGACGACTCAATTCGAAGGCATCCTGCCCTCATGGCCCGAAGGCCGTGTGAGCCTCTGCTCACGGCATTCAAGGGAGGGCACACTTTTTACGTGAAGTTGCTCCTGAAAGGGTATTGCACTCAACCAACGAAGTACTTTTTCCATACGCCTCTGAGCGGTTTCTAAAATGAGTTTGGTGTGATCAGGATCCCTTGCATAAGGTAAGGGCGGATAAAGACGTTGCATTTGTTTTCAAAACTCGATCGCTGGAATTCTCTGAACAAACGCTCTAGGAGAGATGGTGTGTAAGTCGCTTTCTATGCGCCGATCACCTTATTAGGGGGCTGGAGAAGATGCGCGAAACCACAGTGTAGAGGCTTAAACGTCTGTTCTTAACTTGGAGCGACACATCACCTAGAGAGTATGGGAGGCAGTGCGTGATAAGAAATAACCTTACGAATGCTGATATTGAACGTGCTGAGGTTCACAATCGACCATTGATGAGGGACTCAACAATCGGCCTGCAAGGCACTGGAATCAGAGTTACCACAAGCGACAGACCAGATTGTAGCATCATCAATGAACAACATTATTGAAGGCACTACATCAGATGGTAAATCAGTGATGTATATGGAGAAATTATTGGCTCAAGATGGAGCCGAGTGGAACTCCGCTTGGACTGGGTCTAGTACCTTGTAGGACGGAGACCCGCCCACACGTGATAAAGGTGTATTGATAGGCAGGTGTTAAGCCAACACAGCAAGCTACTCCTGACACCACGGATGCAGGTTGTTGAGTAACGCAACATCACCTAATCAAAAACCTTGGCAAGATTGGTGTAAATAACGTCAACTCCCTCTCTGCTATCAACAGCATGTCCACTAATCCACATTTGATGGCAAGTTTGCAGTACACGGCCTGCCACTGATGAATTAATGTTGCTTCTCGACGACGAAAACTCGTGGTGGTCGATATTTAGACACCGAGTCATCCACTAACGGCTTGAGGATTTTCGACATACTGGATAGAAAGGCAGTCAGGCTAAAGCTATGAAGTTAAGACTGGGGTGCCTTTCACCAACTTCCAACTTTCAGACGCCGTCCCTACAACAATAGACTTCGTAAGTAGGTTACTTAACGTGACAGCCAACTGTGCAGCTCCGAGAGCAAGGACAAAACGGAGTACATATTTTGGTCCAGGAGGCGTGAACATGATCGCCCGACTCTTCTTTGCACAGTTTTCACCATCGCGTCAACCGTGAACCCTTGGTCAGGGATGTCAGCATTGTAGGCCGCAGGGTAGTTAGATATGCTGTCCTCAAATGTAGTATTGTTTAAATCATCTACAAACCCAGAGTCTTCACTATCTGAGCTCTTGGGCCCTTGAAAGTCGGTTGGGCGGGGTACACCATCCTTGGTTTTGCGAATTTTTCCAAAGGATTTTTGTTTTTGAAGTCATCGACAAAAACTCGGTGTTAAGCGTTGATGGGAATCCAACCGATCTCCCCTTACTAGTCTGGTGAATGTATTTCAAAGTCGCGCCTAGAGATGGTGGTGCTTGGGGACCTTTAACCTCCCAAGCCGACTTCACGCTGGACGCTCAGTATTGATTATGTTATAACTTATTGCAATATTTTGAAGTTGCTGCTGCCATCTTCACAAATAAACAGAGTTACTCGTCTTTCCTGTTACATCAGCCACTGTTACTGTTTCTCATACCTTTATTTAGTCTCAGTCATGTGAATTTCCAAATGCCAAAATTGGAAATTTTCATTCTATATTTTTCGTGAGTAGGTTACGCTCACCATCGTTTCTTGATGCCGGACAGTCGTTTTGCTCCAACCCAACCAATGACCATTTGTGTGAATGAGATCAATTCCGTTTCATCGTCCACCGTTATCGAGCAGTGTATGGTCGTTGATTTGTTATACAGGCACGTTGTTTGTCTGAGTTTCGTGGATCTTCACACCCGAGTGCTATGGAATCCTTTGCTCACGATTCAAGTTCACAATGAGTTGCGCGTAACCTGTTGACTCAATAAGCGTCTTTGGACAAACCGTTTCGGAGATAGATTTTCTCCCCTGCCGTTGGATATCGAGGAAGGCAGTTATTGGATCAAAGGATTACGCGTAACTGGGCGCGTATCCGATTCGCTGGCGGACGATTTAATGCTTAGCGTGGACCATCTTTAACGTGGTCGCCGCTACATGACTCAGCCATTGCTGATACCCCTCAACACCTCCTGCGCTTGGTCCAATGCGCCTTCGCTGGGTGAACATGGCTGCACTGAAAGTGCCCTGTCTACCTTGAGGTGAGGCCGGTGTGGTGAATTGCCCCGAGCATGCTTAGAATTCTGCCGTGCTGAGCACTTTCGAAAGTCTCTCTGAAGCTGGCATGAAATGCGGTCATTGGTGTACGACCATCTTTAACCTTATTCCTGACCTCTTTGTCATAATAGTAATAAACGCGTACATTACTCAACGAATTTGCGAGAAGCACACTCGAATGTGCATGATCATCGCAGATAACCACAGGGGATGCGAGACAAAAATAATTGAGTAGTGTTACGAACGTGAAATCTACCGACGAACGGGGCATAACAATTAATGGTAGGTTTGTATTTCACAAACTCTCAACGCGCCCTGCACGCAAACAATTGTTCTTTCTGCTACACAGATTTTGTCCAAATTATGTGACGTCTCATTAACTTAACTTCCAATATATCATGCATGAGTTTGTCGTCCAAACACTCGGTCAAACTGGAAAATATGTCCAAATGGGACTTCAATGTGTTTTACCACCGCCTGGCATAGTTAGCTTCGTGAAATTGTTGAGAAAAATTTGGTGTGCTGAGAGATGACAAGGAATTCCGAAATTCGGTGAACGAATGGGCAAACTGCAGCACAGGACCTTGTTAACTGTTGGCTTATAAGGTTTATAACTCTCATAATCTTGATAATTACCCGGATGAATCTATCACGAGTGGGCATATATATGCCGTATTTGTTTTGGTGAGCAGTCTACTCTCGGTTATTTTACATCGGGCCGATTACATAACGTTTTATACCGTCTTGTTTGTCAAGCGAAAAAAATCTGGAAAAACTAGTAGTAATTACGTGGAACGATTGTGAAGCGCAGAACAATTTGGTAACGATATTGACCTCCAGACTTGTCAAACGGATAACGGGGTCTGAGCAAACTTCTGAGTGCACAACTGTGGATTGCACGACCAAATTCCAATCTTTTCCACGGCGACCAGAATAAGAAATTTGATTATCCTGGATTGATGGCTCCACATAGGGCAAATGCGAGGAAATGTCACTTCCAAGAAGATTTGATGCCCCGAGTCTACAAGGTGCACCAGAATTGCACTCGAAATTTACTTAACCTCGTCTCTAGCTGTCCATGTAGAGAGGTGCTAAAGCATCCTCAGAGAGAGGCAATTGGTTATGTGACTGAAGTAACCTGCTCCACAGGAGCATGTGGAAGATTAAACACAAAGTAAAGTAACACAATTAGGCAACGTGTCTTTGAGCTGTACGCGGACTAATTGGTTGAATCTAAATGTGGGCGACAGTTATGCCGCACTGTAGGTCTATTAAACTACGTTAATTATTCTAAGATTCGCTGGTTCAACCAAAGCATCAACTTTGTAGACCAGCGTCATGTAAGCCAAATTCGTTTCCGCAGATGGGAGATTAAATTTCGGTCCCGTCAGTTCCGTAGCTCTATTCACGATGTTTACAGGATAGGTGTTCTTCATGAATGTTCACCGTGAAAACAGCATTTCCGTTTCAATCATGTCAATAGTACATATCCTCATAACTCTGCGTGTTAAATTACAAAGAGGTTTCTCTTATATCGGAGGGGTAAGTAACTGGAAAGCGAGTATACTGGCACTTCCAATTCCATTTCCTGCATATATATGCGGGGAAAAGTGCGCATGTAGATTATGAACCTGCTTGTTCTACGTGCGTGTTCCAGGTATAACTCTATATACGCTCATTCTGCCAGTTTACCAATGAGCGCCATCCGGAAATCTGGGCATTGCGCGCACAATAATGTACATACATGAGATGACGTACATTTTCCACCAGCTTTGCGAGCGTGCAACAGGTCAAAGTTTAGATTGAGGTGTGAGTGAATGATAGGGGTACAACGGATGGTATGCTGCAAGTTGTTTTCGTCAGGAGCGTGAGAGCGGGGACGGGTGTGCACGTTATGTATGGCAGACGACTAGATGTTTTCCGGGCTACATTTAAAAAGTCCTCAGAGAAACACTAATTTTGAGGAAGGACATTGTTTTTGATGGCGTGATGCAGCTGTTCAGGTCCTTTTGGAAACGCTGAATGTTGTCGCCGTTCCTAAATAAATTGGGTATTTTACTCCAAACGTAGGAGTATTTTGCAGTGAGGTATCGGCGCGCATCGTTTTCCGAGCTGTCGGTGCCGGTGGAGCGGAACTTTTATTTCCTAGCCCATGTGTGGGGCTATACCAAGTGGACAACAAACGTTGTGGTTATGGCGTCCGAATGTGTCAGCTTACACAGAAGTGTGTTGTATTTTAAATGGATCAGTGCCCAAATTTCAACGGCCTTTTGCCTTGGTGATTAATTTAGGGTATCCTTCGTCGAATAAACGTTGAGGATTTTCAAGCACAAGTCTGTCAGACTTGCGTAGATGACAGTAAATACGGGCGCGATACTCAAGCTGAGGTTCAGTACACGTTTAGTGGAAAGTCAGCCTCGTTGCCGGCAGACCGAACCTCTTTTTATACAGCCTGTTGTCCTTCTAGTTTTGTTACTTGCAAACACTTGTTCGAAGAAATCAAAGTAGCTTGAATTCCACATTGCCAGATCTCTGACGAAAGTGACCATATTGTTATTACGACCATCTAGTGAGATGGGACCATTGGGTATTTGACAGCCAAACGTAATGATGTCCGATTTGCTCGCCGAGACCACCGCAGTCATGCTTTTCACTACGAATCCGGTGATGCCAAGTCCCGTCGTATATTTCGTAAACAGAAGACAATATGTGGTTCAATAATCCCAGTTGACATGCCATGTAAGAGTGTATACTAAGGAAACCATGCTGGAAAATATTTACAATGCGTTGCGTGAGCAAGAACTCGGTAGCACGCGCCCTGACTATTCTTCCAAACGTTCTTAAGCAGACGGATGTGTAGGTGATTGAAAGATAGATGCCGTCGACGTGCCGTGTGCCATTTCCGTGACGAGGCATGATGATTGACTTTTAGCAATGAGGAGGGAAGGTGACGAATGTAAGTGTTACAGTGGACATAAAAATAAAAGGATGGGTATGCTATCACCTCCTTGATTGATAGCGATTGCCAAGATACCATCAGGCCCAGGCTTGATTGAGGGTCGAATCACGGCTAATTGCGAGCGCATACTTCGAGCTTCGATCAGAACGTTGCTCAGAACTTCGGTGGTCTTTGGAGAAGCATGAGTAAGAAATACGGTATTTTCTAGGCTAAGCAAAGCAGTGAAATGTGGAATGAGGAGTTCACATATTTCAACACAGTAATCAACAACCGGTTTTTCGTTGAGAGTCATAACGTCTACATCTGGGTCCCTTATGGAATTTCTCCGTCTCACTGCTGCACTGGTTTCATGCATTTTCGCTGGCTGCCGGGGTCGAGCATTTCTTTGTTTATATGACGCAGTGGCATCATGTGTTCTACATATCTCAATATGTTATCAATTCGCATCACCGGGGAGAAATCGAGTGTTCTGCGCCTCGACTTAGGCACTTTATTCCTGTGTCTTTCGAATTAAGGGTTCTACCACGCATATACGGATCGATGCGATTTGACTTTGTGGGGGCCAGAATGTTGATAAAATTTTGGAAGGACTGACAAACCTTTCGGTTGCTGCGTTTGCGTCCGACGTGAGAAAAAGGCTTCAAAGCCCGGGATCCTGCTAGGGAGAAGGAGGTGTCTCAATCAATAAATTTGATCAGATGGTAAATTATAAGCGCTGGTTTGGGAACCTGTTGAAATTGAATAGACAGTTGGCGATACTCTGGTCACTCCATGTAGAATGTTCTGGACGGGATTCCGTCTCACTTCGGATACATTTAGTGAGTTTGAGACCCATACTATGTCTCTGTTTGGTGGGCCTCGAGCATGTTATTTCTTTTTGTTCAGGCGAACGTTTGAAAAAAAGTTAGCTGCTTTGCAGGGGCTGAGAATGTGGTCCGGAATACATTAAGCATGTCAGGGTCACCACCTATTGTTCTGTGTTCAAAGTGCATGATCGACGCACGATTTAGATTCTTCAAATGGACATTCATTTCGTTGATAGTAACGTTAGGCGACCTTCAGATTCATTCCATAAGAACCACACGAGGACCATGAGAGTCCGTTAACCAAAACGATTTTTCGAATTCACACAGATTACTCATTAAGTTTTGCCGCCGGAAATTGCTGTTTTAAGTAAACAATGCATCCATCGCCTCGTGTTGTGAGGAAGTCCCTTCGAAACATATCATATGTTATGACGCTCAACTGCTTGTCTGGAGTATCAGGGGAGCACAAACTTCCAGTGGCGAGAATGATGTAAGGGTTAGATAGCAAGAGAGGGGATCTTAAAATACGCACCTCGTTTACCGGCGAATTTGCGCTTATGAGTAACAAACGAATAGAAGTCATCCTGTCAGGCATGACACATAAATCGTTAAAGAGGTGTATGCCAGATAAGGTGGTGGGATGCACAATGACTTAC
Organism: Paragonimus westermani; assembly: GCA_008508345.1. Taxonomy (NCBI): domain Eukaryota; kingdom Metazoa; phylum Platyhelminthes; class Trematoda; order Plagiorchiida; family Troglotrematidae; genus Paragonimus; species Paragonimus westermani. Next base: position 128,875 of record QNGE01001608.1, read on the forward strand.
TGACAGGCCTGGTATAAGGAATGAATCAATTTACCGCAAATCATACAGTGGGTGTCAAAAAGAGTTCTGTACATTCAACTGATGAACGTTTAGTGACGCACGTATAACCAACGAAGCCAAATATCAGAACCAAATCAAGCCGCTGGAAACGTGGTACTATTGACATAAATAATATAATCAGTTTCAAGAACAAACCTCAATTCGTTTGCGTTCGTGGGATAAAACAATGTTTGGCCGCGATAGGCCGTCAAGAGTCCAAAGGGCACGTCAAGTACAAGCACAAACGACCGACAGACAATGACGAACCGACCGAATGCGATCAGATCGGTCTGATGTGTGTCTAAATACCCGGGCTTCGGGCAGACCGACGGGCTGGTGACAGTTTAACGGCGGACCGAATTCACAGGGGTTAGGGAGGATGCGACTGACAGATAACAATATTTGTGGGGCGGATGACTTATATTCAATGACTGAGGGAGGTGGGCTGGAGGAATTAGTACTTTTAGACATGTGCTGTGGGAATAACGTGCACTTGGACGGGGTCACGAGGACAGGCGCGGCAGGGTCAGTCGAGGGGAATTTTGACCTCAAAAATTTGGCCTTATTTTGACTCCACAACAGGTATTGATTTTGATATTTGATTATTTTGGAGTGACTGAGTGGGACTTTGGGAAAGGGCCAGGTATTAGAAAAATGAGATATCGGGCGATGCACTAAAATGGGGCTGATATAGCCTATTTTATGCTATTTGCATTTTCATGTGTTGAGGTGCTCACTTGAGTGTTCACGCCAGAAATTTGGTTTATAGTGGTACCAATTTTTAGCGTATGAATATAATTTACCTAGGAGCTCTCCGCAACTGAGTATTGTGAAGCTATTCGTTAGTGCGTGGAAGCCTTGAAACTTAGTATAACTGCGGGTCGGCCTAAAGTTAGTCTTGGGCAATGTGTGTACTCCCATCTGCGAAACGCTTGCTCTTGGAATGTGAGTCTCAGATCCAGGGTCATGGGGCATATGAAATACTGTTAATTTACTCTTATGCTAGTAAGCACCGTACAGGTCTTAATATTGTATTGAAGCCTTGTTCGGGCGTCTGGGATTTGCCACTGGCGTTCAAAGTCTCTCCGGGCAATGAGATGCAATGCCCACATTAAGTAAAAGATGATTGCTCTATTCAGTCTCGTCATTGTCAAGGGAAATCGAGTCACTGCCTCCGGGCCCCTGGGGACCTCTGAATGCCCTAGGTCCATGTGTCTTTCCAGTCAGTACCTAGGTCGACAGAGGGAGCCGTCGAAGACAAGTGGGGGATTTTTGCGCGCCCGAAGTCAACAGGACTGGACGTAGTTTGATTTCGAATATCCGTCTTGATGGAAATGTGACGGCGATGCCAGTTACAACTAGGGAATTGGTGCAGCTGTCTTAATCGACATTCGAACCTCAAACACTGCAGAAAATATGCCGTGTTTAAATTGATACGATTTCTCGATTGGGGAAAGTTCAGTCAATCAGTCATTCCTGATCATTAATCTACACCTTTCATACCATTGTCTCATTCACATAAACTGCCTGGCAATCCGACCGTCCACAGAGTTGCTCGCATTTTATATAAAAAATTAATGTACTTTTCAGATAATGCCACTTTCGAGGGAGACCAGTTGTACAAGCAATGTGCTACATTCGAACACTCTGGTAGAAGGTTAACTGGCCTCGATTTCAGGCGGACAGCAGTAACTGTCACTAGAAGCAAGAACTGCGGGTAAAGCTGCTTTACAACCTCTCAGTTCGACTACCAGATTGATCACTTTCAGCGATAGAACTGGATGACCTGAAGTGTTTCTTGTTTGGATAAATGTCCCGGTTTTTTGGGAGTTCGGAGCAATTTGTTTGATCAATCTGAAAGTTCAAGAGCTAACAAATTTCTAATATTCGGAGTAACTGACTTACAAGATCTCACAAGAGGCATCTTTGGCGCGGTCTTGCGCAGCGGTCTTGTTTTGAACACAATTTAGTTGAACTACGATGAACGCAGTTCATGAACAGCCAATTCTGCGACTCGCCATGTGGTACTATGTTCCACAGGCCTGTAGTCTACTGTTCGAGAATATTGCCAAAGAAGTCGTTGAAAACCACCTCAAGCAGTGGTTGCGAAACGTTTGAGGCACAGACGGAGGGCAACAGCATCAACACATATGACGATTTTTCAAATCACAACCTCTGGAGTTTAAATAGCTGTTGGTCAATGATGTCGTCATGCGCAGACTGAACCCGCGAACCTTATAAAGTATTTTAACGCGTTCACTCGCAAGCCCCAATACCGCGGAGCGACAGACGCATGTAAACTTGATTTTAGGGAGTTTTAAAACTTAAAGATATGAATAGTCCTTGCCCCTCCGGATAGGCAGTGAAATCTATGCGTCTTATTGGTTGAAGAAGTCACCAAATGTAATTAAGGTAAAATTTGGAAGGGCCCGGGTTAATCTTTATTTTCAGCCGCCATGGCTGGCGCAAAGCTTTCACGGTCTATCGGTCTCGTAGACCCAAACTACCGGTTACTGACCCCCAGTCGCCGGCGGGGAATCCAAGCTGGGCTATATCATTTTTACGGGACTTATTTAAGACCGTCATTTGAATATGCAAAATAATTTGTGTAAACGGGTCCGAAGAAAGCCGCACTCAAGTGCGGTTACCGAACTAGTCACGGGCGGAAAAATGTCGTGCGCGGATCTCAGCTGCAATTCTCAATATGCAACCACTTTCAAATTTTGAAGATGCACACTTCTTTTGTGGGTGGATCGAGTTTAATAGTTCCTCATCGCAGTAAACGATGGCGATCGACGAGGACTTACCAGGACGCGTTATAATCTCTGTCCCCGGATCTCATCTGGACAACATTTCCCTCCCTATAGGGTTAATAAACAATGGAGCAGTTTCTTTTCTGATGTCGTCGGCTGTACTTTAAAAGGTAGTTCCAAAATATCACGAGACAATCACTTAATTAAAAGAGACTGGTGATCTCAGTTATTTGTTGGCACTAACTGCAATCTGCTGGAGCGATACCATAATTTGTTTCCAACTGCTGCAATTCAGTTGAACGGCCGAATCCATGACACTGAAAAAGACGATCCCACGGGATCTTGGTTCTTTGTGCCTCTTGCCTTGTACCCGCGTGTTAACTGCCGGATGTCTAAAAATAACATTGTTGTGTTGGTGGTGTAATTGCCAGCACTACGACATAAAAAATTCTTCGTTCCGTCTCTCCATATATCCCGCCAGTGTGTGCAGTACACGTACACACTAGCAGCTGATCCGCCCTGTTGATCCAAACTATGTGCAGCGTTGGTAAACAACACACAAGTGAAATCAAGGTAAACTTGTGTGCGAACCGTTCATGATATAGTATAATTGTATTCTGTAAGTGACTTGTTAAGAGATATACCTTCGAAAAACAAACAATATTGAAATTATTGTGAACGCCACGAAATATCGGAAAACATACCGATGACCATTGGTGAGGTCTGTAAATGGCGGATACAAAGACTAACAATCATTATTAGCGCAAGTATCTATGATGAGCTAATTGAACTGTTGTTGATGGAATGCACAAGTTAGAATCAGCGATATCACTGGAAAAATAAATGACATAAAAATGGGCAATTAGTCGTCAGAAAACTGAACAGTGAGCTGCGTACAAATGATAGGCCACGCACGACCGTGGTCAGAAGGCAATGGACTAGAGAGTAGGCAGGTTTTCATTGGTAGAGTGGGCCATGCTACCCACGTTTACACCGTTCAATATGGACCACAGATAGAAACAACCGCACGATAACTTCATGTGGGGTCGTTTCCTTGGAATGACAACTCACTGACAAATCTCTACTTCGAACGCTGAAAATGGAACAAAATGGACGTATAATTCAAGAAATAACTAACCGAAGGAAGTGGTGGCATAGTGTGCATTGAAATTCACTTTAATATTTAGTGTGATGTGCGATGCAAACGTAGTGGTCGGGAACTACAAGCTCATGTATGTATCTTGAACCGCCCGAAATCCTGAGTTCCACCCCAAGTAGCAAAACTTTGTAGGGCCCGCGCGGGCCCCTCGCGGGCCATGGCGGGCCAGAGGCGGGCCAGAGGCGGGCCAGAGGCGGGCCAAAGGCAAGCAGTGAGACTAGGGCCCTGCATGGGCCCCGCGCGGGCCACGGCGGGCCAGGAGGAAAAAACCGTCAGCGAAGTTTTCAACGCGGTCCACAAATTTTTTTCAAGAAACGGATTTCCCTTCATTTTTGTTACGCGCTCCAGGCTTACTGCCGCCGCCCATGAAGAATAATGCAAAATATCCGTAAACATGGAAGGTTTACTGGATAGTTTACACAGGTTCATCGGAAACATACAGTTCGTTATGCACGTATTCAGGAAAATTCGCAATCGACGTTGGAGCGACTGCACCACAATTCGATGCACACTGGGGAAACCTGCGAAGGAATGCATGTGTAATGTTTAGTGAACGGAATTAAACATTATTAACACCAGTTTTACGGAGATCTTTGAAAACCCATATCTCCGTAAATAATGGAGATAGAGCAAACATGAAGCATAACAATCTTACAGCATTCCTTCTGGGCATTGCAATAATACTACGGACATTTGCCTGTTCACACTGAGTAGCCTCAATATAACCTCATGAAATTGTGCAATATTTGAACATGAACCACAATAATACAACTTTCATGGAAATTTTTGAAATCCAAGTACTCACTTTTTAGTTTACATATGTAACATGCAGGCCAGCCGACTCTACTTTGAATGCCCGAGACTTCGCGGACCAACCTTCGGGAAACGTGGACACACCAGGGGACAGCGCTCTTCCGAAGTAGGGGTTCGACCGACAGTTCTGAAAAGAGAAACAATACGAACAAACATGAGCCGAAGGCCCAGTAAGCCATGCACACGACTTACACAAACGAAAGCTAAGACGGCACCGACAACACAGCAGCACGCCCCGTCACACAACTCAAATTCAATCCGTGCGCGCTCGCTGGTTTCGGTTGCGCGTTACACATAGAACGATAATTAAATGACCTTCAGAAAGCACTCTCCGTGACTGACATATGAGAATGAAGAACAGCGGCCAACTTCTCATGTACTTCCGTAGAACAGCATAACCGTCCAACCACCACAAACCTTACCTCAGCGAGCTCCGAAAATTAGCGAATAAAGATGTCTGACTTTACGATATAATTTAAACGAATGTCACTTATTCTGTTGAAAAGATGAATGCAGAGTTCGAGGTAATGTTCATTGACACTTACTTTTAGAAGAATTATATCATGGATGCTTGTTTCGATTATTTTTCTCATGTCCCACCGAAACCCGCAGGAAACCGTTCAGTCGCGGTGTGCCATGTGCCACATGGGCGCGGAGTGGAGGTGCGTATTCCACTATGAAGATTCTGATGGAAACATTTCCACGGGGTCAAATCGATTTCGAAAGTCAACATGATGCTTTCATCGAAGAAAGTGCCAAAAATATTTCCTAAGAGAAGTGTGATTTTCAGGCGTAGTCGACTATACTCCTAGCAACATAATTACCACGCTCGAAAAAACTTCATATTTGCCCTGGAATATATGTTTCAATATTCCACAAAGAATTTGAAAAATCTATTTTCTCACCTAACTGGCCTTTCCCACGTCGTTTCGACCTTGAATCAATTTACCGGCGAACTGTGCAGTTGTGTCATTGGCTAGGATTGGCAGTAGAGTTTGTGATTTTTACAAGCTGCGAAGTGGTCTCTCAGTAATCCAACCTACTGTCGATGGTCCCAGGGGACACCTTACGGAATGTTGCAGACAGCAATCAGTGAAGTAGTAGTTAACCTTTATCTGTCCCCAACAATACGCATGATCCTGGTATAAGCTCATTGGACGCTCGGAAAACCCTAGTATGGATCATGTGATTTAACCTTACGCCCTAAGGACCACTAACGACCATGTACAATGATCCTACGGTCTATAGCACTACATTGGGCCAAACTACCCTAATGTGTCGTCCAGTAGGGATGCACACGGCGATTTCAGCGATTGATACACGGGTTCGAGGTAACGACCCAAGGTTCCCGGATCCAGCCGGTTTTCCTTGCTCAGTGTCAGCGGGCTTCGGCTGGTCTGAAAGGCGATCATTGAAAACAGGGTGTAGCACCGTTCTTGGGGATTACAGTGAATATCAAGAACAGAGAAAGATTATTCGCATAATGCAATTTTGGGTAAATGAGAATCAAGCAAAGCTTTAAAACGATCCCTAGAAGCGCTGTTGACGACCTCAGAAGGAAGCCTGTTCCAATAGTTAATAACCCTCTAAGAAAGGAACTGCTGCCTAAGATAGGTTCGAGGACGAAGCTTGAAAAGCTTCCTATTATGTCCTCGCCGGCCGTCATCATTCGCTACAGTGAAGAACCGTTCTACAAGACGTACTCTAAAGAAGTGTGTGAGTATTAAATCACCGCGAAGTCTTCGAAATTCAAGTTGGTAAAGGTCAAGAATTTCAAGTCGAGACTCGTAAGTAACATTACTCAGGCCCGCGACCATCTTGGTAGCCGCGCGCTGGACACGCTCAACAGCTAATATGTCTTTGTTCAGGCCGCTATACACGACTTGATTGGCATACTCGAGGAGCGGTCTTATATAAATCCCGTAAAGCGTTTGAAAAGCTGTCTTGTCCATGCGGGAGAAAGTGCGCCTAATCATCATAAGAGCGGCAAATCTTTTTTTGTCGCTATCTCATGGTGATACGTAAAGGACAAGTGAGACGACAACCGGATGTCCGGATCTTTCTTCAGATCGATTCTTATGATATCTACTGTGCTAGATGCGCCATGAATCATGAAGGCATTGCCAGAATCTCCACCGAGTGACATGTGAGCACATTTATTGTCATTTAATGGGGGACTCCAATCGTCTGACCAGCGCTTGATCGCGTCAAGATCAATTTTTAATGCACTGGGATCAGTGGCATTCCAGATTTTTAGGTCCTCTGCGTATAAGAGGACGTTGCTGGAAATATTGTTTGGAAGGTCGTTGATCTAAATGAGGAATAACAAAAGACCTAGCACTGACCCTTAGGGAACTCCCGCAGAAATGAGAGAGGGAGATGAAAGGTCTGATCCGGTCTTGACTCTAAACATTCTATTATCAAGAAAAGAGGCAATCCAGCGAAGAACCTCTCCTTGAATACCGTAGGCTTCCATTTTGCGTTTCAGGGGGCCGTGTGGGACACGGTCAAAAGCCTTGGCGAAATCAAAGAAGATAGCATCAGAGATGAGGCCATTGTCTTTGGCCTCCGTCAGACTATCCATGAAAATGAGCATGTTCGTTACGCATGACCGATTAGGAAGGAGGCCATGCTGTGTGGAAGAAAAAATATTATTTGATAAGAAGTGATTGAGTATGGCGCGCTTTAGTAGGCGCTCCATTATTTTGCACGGGATGCTAGTGAGGCTGATTGGCCGATAACTAGCCGGAGAGTGCCGGTCACCCACTTTAAATATGGATGTGACCATCGCCTCTTTCCATGCGCTAGGGAGGATGCTAGTCTGGAGTGTTTGCTTGAACAGCTTATAAAGAGGTTCAGCCAGACTAACAGCTGCTTCCTTGAGTATTCTGGGATGAATCATGTCAGGACCCATTGCACTATATGGATTAACCTTGAGTCAAAGGTCTTCAACATCTAGCACAGAAAACTCAGCGGTCACGAGTGGTTGCCTGAACTTCTGCAACGGTAGTACAGGATGCCAGCTCGGGGATGCGACGTTGTAGATTGCCGAGAAGTACTCCCCGAATAACTCGGCCACAACTGGGATGTCAGATGAAGTCTCCCCGTTGGGCAGTCGTAAAGAAAGGGCGGAAGGTTTGTTCTTTCTTAGCCGTCGCCTATGTTTAAATAAGAAGTTTTGTTCCCGCGGGCTCTTATGAGGATCTTCTCTTGTACGAGTTTGGTGTGTTCGCGGATTTCTCGCCTACACCTGTTTCGGACAATGTGGAACGCGCTTAGGTCCTCTGAGTTTCCTGTAAGCTTATGCTTCGCGAATAATTGGGAACGGTTGTCGAGATGACGTATCCTGCGTGGAGGGGGTGGCCGATAACAGAAAATGCACAGTTTGCGCGGTATAAATAAGTCGTCTGCTTTCTGAATTGCGCTATGAAACGTGTGGTAGTTCAGGTCCACGGAGTCTAAGTCAAGAAGAAGTGGACCTAGGTAGGTTCTCAGGCCGTTAAAATCTGCCTGATTAAAGTTTCAAACGGTGGACCTTTTTGCTGGTTGTTGTAACCAGTAACAGATAAGATCAAAGGTTAACAGAGAGTGGTCACTGTGTCCAAGTGGCGGCTTGATGATCACTCTGTCTACCAGGTGGTTTTCATTAGTGATAACTAAGTCGAGCAGAGAGGGAAGCTCACCAAAACGGTGCCGCTTCGGGGCGGTGACGTGCTGTGACCACGACTTCTGACGTATCAGCGTTGATAAGGAGGTCGAGAATCCGCTTTCACAGTCCTGGTGAAAAACTGATGGCCAGTTTATCTTGGGTGCATTAAAATTACCTATAATAAGCAAATGAGTAAAGCGTTGTAGGCCTAGGAAGTTTTCCAGGCTTACCAGAAGGCTGTCGTCGTCGGGGACGTCTGATGAAGGAGAACGATAAATAACCTCCACTAATCATCATCATCATCAGACAGCAATACATCAGTGGTTAACACTAATGCTTAACTGCCACACAACCATGAAGAAAAAACAAACCCTACATGGAAAGAGAGAAGGAAAAAGAAGGGGACGGGAAGGGACCTAACTACTGAAAATGACTACGTCCATATTCAAACATTCAGCATCAAGGTGCCTACACCTTGCAAACAACACAACCGAGCTGCAAGTGAGAGTAAGGCGTCATCAGCGAGACAGCTTCCTTACGGCTTTCACTGC
>QNGE01001608.1:141013-155997 GCA_008508345.1 Paragonimus westermani
GGCGGTGTACCAGAAGTGGTACGTTTTTCAGGAAGAGATGCCAACCATCTTCCAACCCCCAACCTGGAGGACCAGGAGACTGTAGTTTGTCAGACCTCTACCTGTTGGCCTGCCTGGTATGAGTAACTCTGTCCAGTTTAGCCCAAAAGGTGATCGAGATGCGCAAGCCGTCACACCACGTCAAGGTCCAGTCTCACTAAGAGTGAGTCTTGGCCACGCAGTGGTAGTCGAAGCCACAGAGCGTCACATTTATCAAAGGACTGGAAGCCACCAATAACCGTGGGTGTCGGGAGACACTGCTGAAGAAAAATCTTAGAACCCCCCATTCTCCCTCGGGCGGAGTCAGCCCGGTAAACTGAATACCCCGGGGACACTGTTCACCCGTAAGCCAGGTCTCCGTGAAGGCGAATATATAGGGTTGGGTGTCATGAAATAACTGTCTGATTTCCGGTAATTTATTAAACAGACTCAGACAGTTGGTATACATGCATCTGAAAGCTACTTCCTCGCTGGGTTTCGCAAGAAAATAGAAAGGATGGTATGAGGAAGAGCCTGGGAAAGAAGACCTAGAATTGAGGAGGGTGGTGGGGCTGGACTCGGTCTGTTCTTCCGAGTTGTTCTGACGGCCCTCCTTCGAGGCTGTGGGCGCGACATCACCGCATGTGCGTACGTCAGCGACCCTACCGGGCGTTTGATCAGCATTCTGGGTGCCTCCACCTGCGAACTCTGCGCGTGGTCGTCGACACGTTAACCGTGTGCTGAACGACGGACCTGCAAAAAGTGGCAAAAGTACGGTGTCATTTCGTCAACATGTATGGGATATGTAATTCACGTCAACGTGTCGCAGTATTCATTTTCTTCCCTAAACTTAAAAACTAAATGAGATACAATGTTGGAATTTCTCTGTGAATTTATGGGTTGTTGGACAGTATTTCACAGTTCCCTTTCATTGAGTATGGGACGGGTAGCTTAGATTTACGGATTTCATGGGCTCATGATTCTCAAATCAATCATGATGGCATGCCAGCCATGTGGTATAATATTGTCGGGGAAGTTGCCAGTTCCCCGGAAATATTGTGGCAAAGACTAACAAAGTACACTTGCCAGTGACCTCCATAGTCGACACGGTCATGTGCCACCCCGCCCTTCAACCCGTTTGCTAAATCTCAGGCACCCCACCTACGCGCTCAAACGCTCACACGCCTACATCACAGGTATCACTGTGCTGTTTGGCTCTCTATTTGGTCCACCTTTGGAGTTGGTCTTTTGATTGGTCATAAACCCTTCAAATGTGATCTGGTTTGTGACCGTGTTGTCTTCGGATTGACTGACAAAGGAGCTCTGTTCGGAGGTCAGTCTTTTCTGTGTTCATGCGTTAACCTTGAGTGGCTGAATTGGGCACGATTTCACGAACTAGTGCATACTCCGTAGTCCGTTGTTCATTACCATTCACCGTCGTTCTGTTATCTGCCGTTCCACTGACAGTTATTCCGTTATCTGTATACGCGCCCGCAGACCGTTCATCCAGTTACAACAAAAATCTCTATTGTATTACGCACGACCAACCGTATTCCGTTCATTTGTCCTCAATTCAATTGATTTATTCGGAGGGTACGTGAAATAATTCGTGTAGTACAATAGTTATACAAGCTAGATGGTTGGATTGGCAGATAGGATGATGTCATCATTATCATCATAGACAGCAATACATCAGTGGTTCACACTAATGCTTAACTGCCACACAACCATGAAGAAAAACAAACCCCCTATAGGAAGAGAGAGAAGGAAAAAACAAGGGGACGGGGAGGGATCACACTACTAAAAATAACTACGTCCATATTCAAACTTTCAACATCAAGGTATAGGCACCTTGCAAACAAACAACCGAGCTGCAAGTGAGAGTAAGGCGTCATCAGCGAGACAGCTTCCTTACGGCTTTCACTGCCCCGCGTCATTAAATACACTCACTTCACAGACAACTGGGCCAAACAACGACAACATCCACGCCACTGAGCTCGATCAGCCGCCATCTCATCTAGAGTCTCCAGCCAGACTCTGCGAGTCGCGAGGGCCCCAGCCCGGCAGCCGAGCACGGCCCACAGTGGCCAACCCCTTGGTGAACGACTTCATTTCCCTACGCCAGGTCATTAGCTGTCCACTTCTCACCTTACACCAGTCGGTCGCAGTGTCAGCGAACAGTGCTCGGTGTGGAAGACGACTAGCTGGCATCCTTAATACGTGACCTAACCATCTAAGCCTGTGCAAACGTAGAGACTGGACAAAAGAACTCCTTTGGCAATCACTACCAAACACCCGCATTCTAATCTCTTCGTTACTTACACGCTGGTTCCACCTCACACGAGCGATTGAACGCAGACATCGGTGGTCAAATACTTGAAGACGGTTCACGTCTTCTACCCTGAGCGGCCAGGTTTCGCTGCCGTAAAGTAATACGGCCCTCACCGTTGTCTTATATACACGACCTTTAAGCTTCAGAGAAATACACCTCTGTCGCCAGAGATGCCTCAAGTTAGCGAATACCGCCCTAGCCTTAGAGATACGCGCTTCTATTTCATTCCCTACACCTCCACCGCTGCTGATGCAGCTTCCCAGGTATACAAACCGGTCAACAACCTCCATGACTACATTATCCAACATCAAATCGACGTGGTCACAGCAATCCTGCAGAAGCACTTTGCATTTTGAGGCTGCAAAGCGCATTCCGAAGTATTTTGCAGAACGCGAAATAGCGTCTAACATTACTTGTGCCGATTGAAAGTTGTCAAACAGCAACACCTTGTCGTCAGCATAATCAAGATCGGTCAGTCTTTCACCAGGTAGGAGGTCCACGCCGGCATCTGGTGAGTGCCGGAGACAATCCTCCATTATTTCGTCTATGACGAAATTAAACAAAAATGGTGACAGCGGACAGCCTTGACGTACGCCACTCATGGTGCTGAAACTGTCAGACAGTTCACCGTAAACCCTAACCTAACCTGAGCTGAGGTATAGGAATAGAGTGCCGACAGTATGTTCACGTACTTAGACGGCACACCTCTGCGTTTGTGCGACTCTAAAAGTGTAGATCGATCCACTGAATCGAGCGCACCTTTATAGTCGAGGAATACGGCGATTCTTGGCCGGCAATATACATGACGCTGCTCCAAAATTTGACGAAGAGTGAAAATTTGATCTACACGTCCACGCCCGGGGCGAAACCCTGCCTGTTCTTCCCTAATTTTTACCTCCCGAGCTGCGGTTAGTCGACGAAGTATAATGGATGCTAGAACCCTAGAAATAACTGGGGTCAAACTGATTCCTGTATGGTTTTAGCAAGAAACCAACTAGAGGGTATGGTTTCCGTCGTCCACACAAGTTGAAATAAATGAGTCAAAGATTCTACTAACGGCTCTACCCCTTCTTTGAAAATTGCCGGCGCGAGGTCATCTAGACCAGCAGCCTTATGACGCATGAGAGCCGCAATGCAATTGCGGACCTCAGTCCCGGTGGGTGGTTCCAAGTCTGCCGACCAGGGCACTACATTATAAGTTTGTGGTGGCAACGGAGCAGAAGCAGGAGGCCAGTTGAATTGACCCTCAAAGTTTTTTACCCATCGCTTCAACCTTCTCGACTCACTCACTTGCAGCTCGGTTGTTTGTTTGCAAGTTGTAGGCACCTTGATGCTGAATGTCTGAATATGGACTTAGTCATTTTCATTAGTTAGGTCTCTTCCCGTCCCCTTTTTTTCATTCTCTCTTTCTATATAGAAGGTTTGCTGTTTCTTCATGGTTGTGTGACAGTTAAGCATTAGTGTGAACCACTGATGTATTGCTGTCCATGATGATGCTGATGATTACAGATGAGTATGCCATCTGTCTCGCTGATACCTTCACTGACAGACGGTCGCCTGGGACCAGTGGCACGGATAAGCTTAAACAGTTCGCCAATGTTTCCTGGAGCAAAAGCAGTCTTCCTTCCCTTAATTTTCCTCAATAACCAAGTCTCACGATCAGCCTTTAGGCTACGTCTCAGATTCCTACGGACATCTCTTCTACACTTGTTATATGAACTGCCAAGAGGGATTTTCCGCTTGGCTTCTAACACCTCCAAGGATTTCTCCGAGATCCAATGTTTGCTCATTCCATGTACCCCCCCCTGCCGCATGCTAATGTTCCTGCTTCACGAATGGCCTTTGTGATCTGGATCCAGGGCGATCAGGATCATCGGAGTGAGAACTACTGAGGCAGGTTTCCAAGCTGGTTTGATACTTATGTTTACCGAGGGTATTATCAGTTTGTCGACAGCCGATGGTTGCTGTCGGTGGGGTCGTTGCTCAGCAAAAGTGAGTACGAAACGACAGCATACCAGCGCATGATCTGAATCTAGGTACGTGCTCCAATATGAACGACATTCCTGAATGGAACCCCGCCACCCATAACTAACAGCTATGTGGTCTATCTGAGACTAGGTCTGATTCAGAGAAGGAGGGCGCCAAGTATAGTAATGACGTGCACGATGCCTAAAACTAGTGCTGGCTAAAAACGGCCTATGCTCCCTAGTTATGAATCTACCAAACGTAGAATGCAAAAGGGCCGTTCAGGGTAGAGACCGAATGTTTAATCGACGAAACATGCAGGAGGTTTCTTATAGCGCTCTAAGTGGTACCGGCACGCAAATTAGCTAGGGAGGCTAGAGATCGGCCGTCGATGAGTGAGTAAACCGGAAGTGTGTATGATTCGGATTCGCGCCACACGATTACGTGGCGTGGAGGCAAACAGTCGGACAGTACATGTGGACTTTCTTACTGGCCTAGGTACAATATGCGGTTGTGAGTTTTGGAACCATTTTACACGTCATACCTCAGGTAGGCAAGTGAAATCTCCAGGCCGCTACAGTACACATGGCCCCCGACTGACCACCCTAGACGCACAGCAAAGCTTATTATAGGCCGTTATGTAAGTCTATTCCCTCCATTGAGGTTGCATGATACCCTTAACCAGAGGACCATAACGGTAGCGTTCACGACGATCTGAGAACCCGTGATTGAACAGGTGAATGCTGCACAGCGTTTTGAACTGTTTAATATAAAGAGGTGGGCTTGAGCATGTGTAAAATGTCATCAGTCGGTACATCGCAAATATGGTCGCTTAATTTGACCCCCGTTCAACACCCTACAACAGGCTTTTATACATTTGCATGAACTTTAAACACTTTTGCTCCGTCTTCTTAGCCAGCCTACATAATCACGGGTATACCAACAAACTGGACGTACATAAGCAGCCGAACACTGGAAATTGATATCAAGAAACGACATGCACGCGCTTGGTACAGGAAATCGTAGCCTGGGAGTGATCACATTGTTTATAGGTGTAACGAATAGTTCCGATAAGAATAACCGAGAGAGTGAAAAGACAACGCCGGATAGGAAGGCTCTAATCAACCAGAAAACGTAGCATGTGGTCTGTAATGTAACGAACGGAAGGGTCGATTAGAATAACGATATATGTGAGGGAATCAGTTGGATAGGGAAGGGAAGATACGGTGTAGGAGCAAAATATGACATTCTCCCCCGCCATGAAAAAAAAACATTTAAAGTAAAGGTGGATTATTAGGAGTTAAATGTCCAACGTATGAAGTGGGTTATCTTAGAACAACGATAATAGCAAAACTGTGAAGCAAGTTCAGGCCTCACGATTTCGAAGTGAATAAGGTCTAACTCTTTGCTGCTTGGAGATAAGATCTTCAGCGCTTGTTTCTGGTATTCCAGTAGTTTCTATTGTGTCTGATATGACGGAGGGTGTGTCGACAATAGAAGGGTTTGGAATGGGGTCTGACAAAATGGTCTGTGGTAGTTCAGATGTGTTTCTGAAAGGAGCCAGTTGGCGAAGGGATACAGTTTCCTCACGGCCATCTGGAAGACGAATGTGTGCGTATTCGGGGTTACTCTCCAACAGTTCAACTTCTTCTACTAAGGGATCGTATTTGGAGTTCCGGACATTCTTCCGATATAGTACTGGTCCGGGCGTAACGAGCCACTGAGGCAGACTAGTTCCTGCGGACGATTTCCGATTATGTAGAAACATGCGTTCGTGAGGAGTGGCATTGGTAGCAGTACATAGCAACGACCTGATGGCGTGCAACGCGTCCGGAAGCACGTATTCCCACTGGTCAATGTTCAGTGCTTTGGAATGCAGGCAGAGAGAAACAGTTTTCCATAGTGTTCTATTGAGTCTTTCAACTTGGCCGTTGCCTTGTGGGTTGTAACTGGTGGTTCTGCTGGTGGCCACACCGCGGTCATGAAGGAATTGTCTCAACTCCTGCGACATAAACATAGATCCCCGATCGGAGTGAACGAATGAGGGCATTCCAAACATGGAAAAGAGGTCAGTTAATCGGGTAATGACGGTGGATGCAGACATATCTGGACAGGGAAAAGCGAATGGGAAGCGGGAAAATTCGTCAATTACAGTTAGTATATAGTGATTGCGAGTGGAAGAGGGAATCGGTCCTTTGAAATCAATACTAAGACGTTCAAAAGGCTGTGTCGCTTTAATTAAATGACTATTAGAGGGGGTGTAGAATTTCGGTTTTAATTGGGAACACACAGAACATTGTTGAAGAACAGATTTGACATTGTCTAGAGAGAACGGCAAATTCTTTGTTCGAACGAAGTGAAACAAACGAGTAATTCCAGGATGACAGAGAGAATCATGGAGCTTTTTAAGATAGTCGATAGAAAGAGATGATGCACAAAAGGCTCGAGATAGAGTGTGGGCCGCGGGATTATCAGTACCAGGGCGATAGACAACATCATAAGAGAATTGAGATAGTTCGATCCGCCAACGTTGAATTTTGTCATTTTTGATCTTACTGGCAATTTTAGTGTCATACATAAAGGCAACAGAACGTTGATCGGTTAGCAGCTTGAAGTGTGTTCCAATCAGGTAATGTCGCCATTTCCGGATGGCTTCAATAATTGCGTAAGCTTCCTTTTCAACGGCGGAATGATTTCGTTCGGTTGCAGAGAGAGTGCGTGAGAAAAAAGCCACGGGGCGGCCACTCTGATTTAGTGTAGCGGAGATGGCTATATCTGAGGCATCCGTTTCAACGACGAGGGGAATATCTCTGGAGATGGAAAAGAGTGAGGCTTGAACTAGTTCGGATTTGAGAGATTCGTAGGCAGTAAGTACATCGTTGGGTAAGGGAAAGCTTTTGTTGCTAATCAGCGGGTGGATTTTATCTGAAAAGTGGGAAAACCACTGGGAATAGTATGAGAACATTCCTACCACTCTTTGCTGTGCTTTCAAGTTTCCAGGTGCAGGCAGCTTGATTAGCGCCTCGAACCGGTCGGGATCTGGCCTCGCGGATCCTTTGGATATTTCGTAACCTAACAGACGAATTTCTTTGGCAGCGAAAACACATTTGCTTCGATTTAATGTCAGTCCGTATTTATCAGCTACTTGCAGGAACCGACTGAGATTAGTTTCGTGATCAACTGCGTCTTTCCCGCATACAGTAATATTGTCAACATAGACAAAGGCTCCCATGAGCGTTTCTCGACGGATCAGCTCGTCCATCGCTCGCTGGAAGCATGCAACACCATTGGTCACTCCAAAAGGTATGCGGCAGAATTGGTATAGACCGTTGCACGCTTCAAATGCGGTATATTGTCTTTCGCTTTTGTTTATGGGGATTTGGTGATAAGCGCTCTGGAGGTCCAGCGTACTGAAAACAGAGAACTGCGAAATTTTTTCTACCATATCATCGATACGAGGGAGGGGATAGGCATCCAGGTGGGTGAATCGATTAATAGTCTGGCTATAGTCGACGACCATGCGACGTTTGTGGCGATCGTTGGTAGTGATCAAGACTTGTGCACGCCACGGTGATCGCGAAGGTTCGATGATGCCGTCTTTTAACATTCTTTCGATCTCGGCCTGAATGAAAACCTCATCGTGGTGACTGTGTCGTCTTGACTTAGTACGGATTGGATGGCAAGAGGGATCGAGCTGAGTGAAAAGAGAGGGAGTTGGAAGAGTAGCAGCAGCTAGACCACATAGCGAAAATGGGGGATGTATACCCTGAAAAGATATTTCCACAGATCTGTGTCGCTGTAGGAAGTCATGCCCTAATAACACGTCAGCGCACAAATTGGGAAGAATGGACAATTTAACATCTGTGTAAAATGTACCTTTATGGAATAATGAAACAATACAGTGGCCTTTGGTGCTGCTGGTTATTTGTGTGGAAGCCAGGACAATTTGGTTGCTTGATGGCAGTCTGGTCCATTGATTTCGGAGTATGACCGCTTCAGAAACATAGCTTTCTGAGCTCCCTGTGTCAACCAGTGCTTGTAAGGTTATCCCATTGATTACCACTTCAGTGATAGCCTTGGTAAGGCTGCTTGGAGCTGCAACCGAGATGACAGAGGAGGTGAGGAACGGAGAAATTGATGCCGTGTGTTTCGAATGTGTAGCCGAGCGGCAAACCTTTTGGTAGTGGCCCCGTTTTCCGCATGATTTGCAGACCGAATCTCTGGCTGGGCATTTGTGGCGAGGGTGTCGGTCATAGCCACAGAAGAAACAGTTAGTTCGGGCTGCAGCTAGTGTAATTTCGCAGTGACTGTTGGATTTCTCGGCAGTATGTTGTGAGGTGTCGGTAGCAGCTGTATTGTAAATCGGAGACTGAGATTGGGCGAACGAATGCGATTGTTGCTGGGCCAGGTCTAAAGCTTTCGCTTGGTCGTAAGCGGTTTTCGCGTCTAAGGTTTTGTGTTCGAGCAATCTTTGGCGAATCGAGTTGGATAAGAGTCCACTTATGAACGCATCGCGGATGGCGTCCTCTTGATTTTTCTCTGCGCTGACAGCTTTGAAATTGCAATCTTTAGCAAGATTGCGGAGTTTTTGCATAAACTGGTCAAGAGTTTCATTGGGAGTTTGTTTACAAGTTGTTAAAAGGTGGCGTGCAAAAATTTCATTCTTTTGTTGTATGTAGAGAGAGTGGAGAGTGGTGATAGCAGAATCATAATCGGTACAGTGAGAGATGAATTTGTACACGGTGGGGGACACAAAATGTATAAGTGTTTTCAGCTTGTCAGGGGTATGAGAGGCAATCAATTCGAGAAAATTGGAAAAAGTATATAACCAGTATTCCCAGACGTCACCACTGTCCATAGCATTTGGATCAGCATCAAATCGATCCGGTCGTATGAGGCGATCCATTATTTTCTGGTTGATTAAATTGTAACGAATAGTTCCGATAAGAATAACCGAGAGAGTGAAAAGACAACGCCGGATAGGAAGGCTCTAATCAACCAGAAAACGTAGCGTGTGGTCTGTAATGTAACGAACGGAAGGGTCGATTAGAATAACGATATATGTGAGGGAATCAGTTGGATAGGGAAGGGAAGATACGGTGTAGGAACAAAATATGACAATAGGTAAGTCAGAAACCGAGGCATCACGCTTATCCGAGAGGATTTCTTGCATCATCAGCAACAACCAGCTGCATGATTCGCGAATGACCCTTAAAGCATATTTCGATATACATCTCCAACCAGAAAGGCGAAAGTTCCCATGCGTACTTTCGTAGTAGTATTTTCGTTAAACTCATTCAAACCACTGACCTGATAATCATCAATAGCACTGTGAATGCTTCGTCTACTGCTGTTTCCAAGAAGTCTATGTACTTCAAAGATGGCCCTCATAATCCTGTTTTTATTCCCACCAAAACATTGCGTAAGCTGCCGAGCAGCCTGCTAAACCCCTCAATCTGCTATCCACACACTCTTTCTTAAGTGGCCTAGTGCCCAACCGTTGGTCTTCAGTGGTGCAGGCACAATCATCTTGATGATGGTCGCCCAGTCGCGTTGAGCCTTCTTCTATTCTTGCCTTACGTCGATGGGCTTCTTGTTTTCGAAGTGCCTTCAATAATGTTTATGCATAACCTCAAGATGTGGCAGACTATAGACAACTCAAGGGGCTCGGAGACTTTGCGGAAGGTTACGAACCAGCCTTGGTCGTTCTGTCATTAAAGTAAAAAATACGCAATACTGCACACCGGTTTTGCTGTTGCTGTCCCACCAGCGTATGTGCTACGAGAAACGCAGATGCCGATTGTGAGGCGGCAGTTGGACCTCGGTCTAGTTATTTCTGGCGACTTCAAGATTAGCTGACAATGGCGCCAGGTTGCCAGCAAATTCCTCCTCGTACTGTGAATACTTCGCCGAGCTTTCAGTATGCTTATGCGTGGTATGCCCCTCAAGCTGTTTACCTCGCTTGCGAGGCCTCACCTTGACTGTTGCTTTTAGGTGAGCCCGCCATGTGTAGTGTTTGGTGAAGTGGTACTGGAGCAGGCAATACATGTTGGCATCAACCTGGCGCACGGCTTGAGTGGACTGTCACCCACGCAAACTTGATAGACTACATATACATTCGCTACTGTATCCACGACTTCGAAGTCATAACCTACCGTGTACTAACTCGCTGCATTGGTCCTGACTTCCGGTCCGTTTGTGTGGGCACGGCTTCAAGATCTCCGTGAACATCTAAAGTGAAACACTCCTCGGTCTGAGCATGTACTGGCTTAATCCCATATATCCCGGCGCGTCATAGATCATTGGAGTGCTCTTCCATAGGGTACAGCGCCTGAGCAATCGGTTGAAGATTTCAAGCTCGAGCTTGGTGGTATTCAGTTGCAGCTTTCTCTTTTTCCACAACTCTGATTCTTCTTATCTTCTAATTTATTTTATGTGCTCATTGCTCACCGTCTGTCCCTTTGCCCATTTTCACCACTGGTCTGCCAATAACTTCTGATTCATCCGACTTTGTGCACTGTCCCCTTCGTATTAGTTTATTTCACTTTCATTACGTGACTAGTGCAGCGAAGAGTGCTATATCGGCTACGTGAATTTTTGTCTGAGTCACATGTAGTTATATTCGTGAGTACAAATTTCATTGGCAGGTTTACCTGACCTTACCGAACTCAGGCTTCGCTTTCAACGACGTGTGTCTGCAGGAACAACCACGAACGATACTCTTAACGTTTGGGTCTCCACCTGAACCTGATCCATACAACGGTGACGTTAGTTATCGTGGTACATCTGGTGATCGTCAGTTTAGGTCCAGAAGTTTCATTTTCTGATTTTGTTGTTTATGGCCATTAATTTGTTTGCCATAGCTTTCAGATGCATCTCAAAATTATTATTGGGTGATACTAGGAATGTGTCAATTGCTTGTCTATCAATTTCAGTGGTAGTATCACTTCACTGTGGTTAAATTTTTTTTATTACAGTTGCTACATAGGCAACCTTAATGCACGTGAGGTAAGATGGTGTGAGGAAGAGGATGCACAAGGGTCGTTCAAGTTCGCATTCCTGCACTCCTTATATGAAGGTCCACTATCACCCATGACAAGTTCAATCTGGACGACATTTAGTGAACGCCAAGACCCCGAACGATATTCAGGCGTTTAACATGCAAACGACCTATTTTGAATTTTGTTACTTTCCGACCGTAACGGTTTCGTTGGTACTCCGACCTCGACACATTTATGCTTTAGAAGCTGATGGTTGAATGTATTCAACTAATTCGTGATTGCCCTATCGTGAAGTGTTTCCCACATCACTATTTCAACTTCGTTTCTGACTTGTCATTTGCGTCTGACAACTGCTCCTTACTACTTACGGCCCAAAAATTCGTTAATAATGGCGACCACATTGTTTGTTCGTTTATTGTGGCAATCCGAAACGTAATGCGACTCCTGGTGTATGATGTTCTTTGGCTAGTTAGAGTGCTCTACAGACCTCCATCCTCGGGTCATGTAATAGACGGCCTCACCTTGGTAGGTTTAGGAATAATCTGTAGGTTTCTCTTATATCCTTTTAATGGGTGACTTCAACCTTCCGAAAATAAACATCCCTGTGTTCTCCTGCATGGGTTTTCCGTTTATTGGAAGCCTTGGGTTTAGCTGGACATGTATAAGATATTACACGCTGGTGGAACGGTCATGGTTACTCGCGTCTCGACTGTGTTCTGGTCAGTGAGAACCTATTGGTCGATAATTTGGACGTCATTACCCGCCTCAGACTGTGACAGTGATCTCGTTTGGTTTCATCTACAGCATTAACCTAGTCGTTTCAGCCACCGGTAACCGTGGTAGCTATCGCACAATGGTTCACTGCGTTCCTGCTTGGTAACTCAAGCTCTGGGCGAATTTAACATCGCTCATTCGGTTCACGAACTTTGTACCAGGTTGACGAACTTTCTGTTCATAGCTGTTGATGAGTCCACATCGTTGATGGTTTTGAAGCACACCAAGTCATTGTGCCAGTTTCACAGTCAAACACTCAATCTTATTCTCAAGAGACGACATGCGTGACTGCTTTGCAGAAAATCCTAGTTCTAGAATGCCCAATTTGTCTAAGGGCGAACCAGAGACCGATACACCACGCTTATCTAATTGGATCGTTTGCACTATCACGAACAGCCAGCCACGCAACTAGTCAATAACCCGGAGGACTTATTATGATATGCATCTTCAAGTCGGAAGCCAACGGATGAAGCATCACAGCTCTTGGATCTCACAGGGCACCCATTGTAAGATGTTGACAAATACAGAACCACTAAAGAAAACACTGTTTCGTAAGACTGATGCTAGTCCACGTTTTTGGTAGTATTGCAACAACAGTCTTTTCAGCGACATATACCGCACAGTGTATACACACGTTTTCAATAATCTCTCCAGCCTCCGTTCATTCTGGTACTGAGACCTGCCATTTAGTCTGCTATCCTACTCGAGCGTAGTCGCGTGCTATGAGACACTTTCCCTCCACACACAGAACGACCAATCAGCGACAGCATTCACGTCACTGTGCCCGATTAATTGCCATCCCACAAATTTTCCAGCTCCTGACCCTGTGAGGTCAGTCCGGGTAACGAACCCGCCCTATAACAGTCAGCTCCCTTGTGGAAGACCTAATCTCTTCATGATATTTGTGCCATCAATTGTCCGCGTCGCATCTTACGCCACTCGGCCCCAGCGTTGACAAAGAGTGCTTGGTATGGTTGACGGATCTTTAGTTACTGGCCTGGTCAGGCTTGCACACCGATCCGGAGGGTTATACTGACTAAGACTTTGGTCCTTTCAGGTGCAGTCGTGTCAAATGGGTAAGGGGGCAACCGTCAGATGAAAAGCTATTAGACTCAAGGTTTTATGCCATGCTACTGACCACGTAGTACTTAGGCAGTCAGATGCGATCTTATGGACACAGACCAGAGCGATTTCTATAATTGTGGCACTGCTGTCTTCTGGTTGCGATTGTGATGCGTACACACAAAAGAGCACTCTCTTCACCTAATGGTTGATCGTCACTGCCAGCATATTATTCAACAGGGTCGAGAAACATCTGGTATCACCCACAAGCTTGTTGTTTCGACTACGTAAAGCAGTGCTCAGAATCAGACAGTAGTGTCCTGTTCACTACGCACTCGGGTTAGGCAAGCCCCTCGCTGAAAGTTGAGCCAGACTCCTGTGTCACTGGTTCCAGGTAGGGTCCCCCAAGAAAACACCGCATCCTCTTGTCTCACAGGCTGCACTTTTGAGTCAGAGACTCTAGGTGAAGTCTCTCAGGTCAACCTTATTCCGCGGCATAAACCACCTAGAAGTATCAGAGTTTAGCCGTCATGGTGAGACTGGACCTTGACGTGGTGTGACGGCTTGCGCATCTCGATCACCTTTTGGGCTAAACTGGCAGAGTTACTCATACCATGCAGGCCAACGGGTAGAGGTCTGACAAACCACATTCTCCTGGTCCCCCATGTTGGATGGAAAACGTACCATTTCTGGTACACTGCCACCCACCCGCTGCCTTACGGTACAGACTATTGAACCAAAGGGTTTGGTTGAGAACCCTAATCGTTCTCCTGTCTAGGTCTGGGCGTCCTGGCAATATCTCAGTCCACACACAACCATGAATCCCCAGAACACAAACAATTCCATACTGCATCGGCCGTCTCGCAGTATAAACCGGGTCGCCCTATCTGCTGCATACAGCAGGGTGGATAGGCGAAAACATGCTACTGCTGACCCCTCCNTGTTGCATGCAGCAGGGTGGATAGGTGAAAACATGCTACTGCTGACCCCTCCCCCACTGTCTTATCAAATTTAGATCTCAGGCCCCTCCCGATTCCCAATTCTGATAACTTCTCTGCAGGTCCGACAGCAGATATAATTAATAATAGCAACACTGTGTCGATAAGTCCCAGCTCTCGCCACTCAGTCCCAGACTTCCCTCGTCCTGTGCTTCGACCTAGAACACAAATTAATATAGGTGCCTTCAACGTTCGTATTCTAAAACAGATAGGTCAATAGGCCGCTCTCGGACGAACGTTAGATTTGTTGCACATCGATGTTTGCTGTATCTCGGAGACTAGAATCCACGACAGTAGTCAACCTATAGAATTGACAGCACCTGCACTTTCTAACCGATACTGGTTATACACTTCAGGTGACTCTCCGGCCGCCGTTACCGGACACCGGATTTTGTTGCTAGTCCAACTCTTCTGGGACAACCTGTATGTCGAGTGGTCAGGGCTATTTCTGCTTTCGGATGTTTTGAAAGACGTGTATGGACAATTCGCAGCTTGCGGATGAAAACATAGTTGCTCGTCCACCGCTCGTTGGTGCTGTTTATGTTGTATGACACTGAAACCGAATATGTGGCGTGTAAACCGCCTTCATTTGCGTTGTCTAAAAAGTCGGGTATCCGGTGCTCAGACGACGTTCCAAACACAGGCCTACTTCAGGAAATAGACACGAGTCGGATTGAGATCGTGATATTGTTCAGCTAGCTTCGTTGCCTAGGTCAAATCCGATGAATGAGCAACGGTCAAATTTAGAAGCAGCTGACATACGGGCAACTGGAAGCATGTAAGTGAAATCAGGTTACTTGGAGACCTCCGTGTACTTCTCAGCCGTGGACGCAG
>QNGE01001609.1:12012-33317 GCA_008508345.1 Paragonimus westermani
CCGTGGGTCGTGTTCGTCTCCCGGGCTGGGGTCCTCGCGACTCACAGAGTCGGTGGTTGGAGACACTAGGTGAGATGGCGGCTAATCGAGCTCAGTGGCGTGAATGTTGTCGTTGTTTGGCCGAGCTGTCTGTGAAGTGAGTGCATTTAATGACGCGTGGCAGTGAAAGCCGTAAGGAAGCTGTCTCGCTGATGACGCCTTACTCCTACTTGCAGTTCGGTTGTGTTGTTTGCAAGGTGTAGGCACCTTGATGCTGAATGTTTGAATAGGGACGTAGTCATTTTCAGTAGTTAGGTCCCTTCCCGTCCCCTTCTTTTTCCTTCTATCTTTCTATATAGGGTGTGCTGTTTCCTCATGGTTGTGTGGCAGTTAAGCATTAGTGTTAACCACTGATGTATTGGTGTCTATGATGATGATGACGTATTGGGAGTGTCTTCTCAGGATCCATTTCACCGGACTTCGTTTATTGGTCTTGTTGATAGTTGGGTGAATCCGCGATATGGATATGCAACGATATGGCCGCGTTATATATAAACGTCGACCTTCCTGTTTACTAGACAGTTTGGGGCCTCATGGTTGTTCATGAACGGTTTCGTAGGTTTTAACTTGCCGTATTCAATGACTTCTCACTATTCAAGACATTTCGAGTTCTGTTGAGTCTCAGTTAATTTTTTCGTACTTCTTTTGACACCATTCGTTTTGAACGGCATTTCACACCGTAATACTTGCTCTTCAGGTTAGTGGTTGTCATGGATGAATGAGGCTTAATCTCTTCTTTAGTTTTTTCCTATCGAAGGAACTCATACGCTACCGTACTGTTTATGTTTTCGCTTCCGTTTTTGTTGACTTGCCTAAGGTCCGAGGTGGGTAAGCAATGTCCGAACGCAAACAAGTGGGGACAGTTGTCGGTAGGTTAGGTTTCTTCTCTCGCACGACAACATCCACCTCTGAAACGTACAAGCTAAAACGTGGTTTATTTGGACCCATGATTTGTTATAATTAACAACGCCCGACTACAATTCAGTTGGCTGCGTGTTGGTGCTTCTGTCATTGCTACACGTGCCTAGGTTTGTATATCGTGATAGTATTCAGCTCATATTTAACCCAACTTGTCACCCGACGGTGCCTCTTAATTTTGAGATTGGAACCTATCTTTTGGTGTTATTCAGGTATGTCACGTTCGTCTTGTTTCAGCCAGTAACGTTGAAGTTTGTGCTTTCAGAATGTCCACGAATAATGCGATGATCGGATTTGAAACCACCGATTCATCTGATGTTGCCAATCCCACGGATTTGTTGGATTTTTTAAACTCCTCTGACAATGAATTGGATGACGCTAAGCCGACAGACCCTACAGAACAGTCTGACGCCCATTCAGAAGCTGACTCCGCAAATGAAGAATCCCCCTCTTTGACGTTGTCTATCAACAATGTGGTAGTCATGGCCAGCATGCAATGTCATTTGCGACTGAAAGAACTTGCTCGGTCCAGTGTGAATGTTGAATACAAGCCGTTGCAAAACGTAAGTTTGTCCAGGTTGACTGCTTTCAATTTGTAGCTAATTACTTTCGACGAATCTGCTAGTTATTTAGCTGGAATCGTTTCTCGATTGCCATGGATTTTTTTCGCGGTTTCGGGACTTACTTTCACTTTTGGATTTCCACAAATCTGGTAACACCGTACTCACAGTCAACTCAAGTTATCTTCTAGTTACTGGTCACCTTACTTTTTTACTCAGAGGAACGCTGTGGTTTCAACCCATTGCCACGGATGTGTAGTGTTATTTTGCCACTTTGGGGTTTGCAGAGTCATCGACGCGGACTAACGCAACGTGCCGCAGCCCATGACCTATATCCACTCAAATAGTTTCCTCCTGTCCTCTTGATTGATCTCATTTCAATCACTGCCAGTTGTGGAATGTTTCATCACAGTTATTAATCCAGTTCGTATTACGGATGCCAGGGCCTCAGATCCATGCGGCAGGATGACTCTATTCTTATTCTGCGTGCACACCTCACGTCTCTCTCTTTCGGTCATTTCGAGAATTGGATAGAAAGTGCACGTTCACTGATCAGATATTGATCGGGTAATAGAGGTTAATAAAGATCTCTTCTCTGGCATGACAGGCAACTGTACTGCAGTCACTAACGTCAGTAAAACTTGAGACTGCCTCTAAGCCGTCACTACCCACAGGAATTCCCGGTCCATACTGGTCTGTAGGAAACACT
This sequence comes from Paragonimus westermani, assembly GCA_008508345.1. Classification (NCBI taxonomy): domain Eukaryota; kingdom Metazoa; phylum Platyhelminthes; class Trematoda; order Plagiorchiida; family Troglotrematidae; genus Paragonimus; species Paragonimus westermani. The sequence continues at coordinate 14,239 of QNGE01001609.1, forward strand.
ACCATCGGACGATACTAAAAACTTTAATCATCAAACTGTTAAACGTGTCTTTGACTGCCCTCGTACTCCTGCCACAGGGTGATAGCTGTAATTTAACTCTACGGTTGATTTCATGGTAGGCGTTTTGCGACATCATTGCGGGACAATGCAAAAACTTATGGAGAACGTGACTGACCGAGAGATAGGCAGCCTTGCCTCACCGGCAACGGGGATGGTTGACGATAATCTGCCATAAGCTTCAACTCTGCTACTGGATTAATCCGTATATTGCCTTTGAAATGGCCTTTTGACATTTTGAGCACTCTAGCCTTCGACAGACACTCTGGATCGGGCCTGTCAACAGTAATGATGATTGCCATAATCCCCGGGATCCCGTCTACTGTTAATCGTTGGTAAACGTGGTATTCAGTCGCATCATATCCAGAGTTCAGTGCTGACTGCTGTCAGTGAGACAGACGGCACACATCCATAGTAAGTCCAGAAGTTCACACAGCTGGGCAAAAGACGGAGAGTAACTTTCGTTGACTTCCTGCGTCCACTGTGTTGCCACCGTGTGGTACGTTAGTCAGCAGATTTAGAAACTCAACAAAACTGTGGTCCGCGATTACTTCCCGGCTGTCAAACTCAGGATGGCTATTAGTCTCGTTGACCTCTTGCCGTTATTTTTTTAAAGGACGATTTGTGGTCGTCAACAATGGGTTTGACTCAGTTGTTTCAAATTGTGTAGACGATGAAAAACATCCTTCTTTGCCTATTCTACTGGATATTAGATCCCATATTCAAGAGTGGTGTCAGCGGCTCCTGTTAAAACCATATGGGAATTAACTTGATCCCAGTCATTATTGGAGTTCTGGCATACGTTATATTTCGTCGACCAACCACAACTGGAGAGGTGGACGTTAGGGAAGAACAGACAGAGTTTCGCACTGAGTGAGGATGTATTGATGGGATTTTCGCTCTGTGTCAACCTCAAAATCAGCGTCGTGTATACTGCCGGCCAACAATCGCCCTATTTCTTGACCACAAACGTGTATTGGACTCAACGGATCGATCTACATCTCCAGAGACATACCGACTAAGTGTGTGGGAATGCTCTCAGCGTGTTGTTCCCATATGTCGACTCAGGTAAGGGTTTACAATGAACTGTGACAGTTTCAGCACCGGTAATGGCGTATCTCAAGGCTATCTACTCTCACCATTTCTGTCCAAATTTGGGATAAACGAAATAATGGAGGACCGTCTCGGGCACTCGCAAGATGCCGATGTGGACCTCCTACCTGGTGGAAGACTGATTTATCTTGATTATGCTGATTAGCAACTTTGAATCCACACAAACAATGCTGGACGCTACTTCACGTTCTGCTAAATACTTCAGAATGCGTTTGGCAGGTTCAAAGTGCCAGCTGCCTCTGCCAGATTGTTGTGATTACGTAGATTTGATGTTAGATAATGAGGCCGTGAAGATTGTTGACCGGCTTGTGTACTTGGGGCGCTGCATCAGCGGCGGTGGCGGAGGTGTAAGGGATGAAATAGAAACAAATATCTCCAAGGCTAGGGCGGTATTCGCCAATCAGAGGCACCTCTGACGATAGACAGCTACCTTTTTGATGCTTAGGGGCCTCTTATACAAGTCGATTGTGGGGCTGCGTTACTTTGCATCTGCAAAGCTTGACCACCCAGGGTAGGAGACGTGAGCCAACTTCAGATATTTGACCACGGATGTTTGCGTTCGATCGCTCATATAGGGTGGCACCAGCCAGTAGGCAACGAGGAGTTTTGAAAGCGGGTATTAGGGAGTGGTTGTGAGAGGAATTCTCTTGTTTAGTCCTTACATTAGCACGGACTTGGACGGTTAGGCCGTGTATTACGGATGCCACCTAGTTTTCTGTCTCATCGAGCTCTGTATGCCGACGCTGCAGCTGACTGGCGTAAGTTAAGTGTTCGCCTCCCCGAGCTTGGGTGCTCGCGACTACCAGAGTCGGTAACTAGAGACTAGGTGAGATGTCGGCTAATCGAACGCAGTGATGCGAACGTTCTGATGATTTAGCTGGGCTGTCTGCGAAATAAATGGACTAAATTACTGCGTGGTTCGAATGGAGTATCGTCATTGATGACACCTTACACCAAATCTCAGTTGGATCGGTGGTTTGCGTTCTATAGATTCGCTGATGTTGGATATCTGGATGTGATGTTTGTTGATTTGATGGGCTCGGCTTTCTTCCGCCTTTTCTTCTGTTTTTGCTGAGAGTGTTTTGTTCTTCGTGGTCCATGTAATACTTGAACGTTAGAGATTACACCTGGTGTGTTGCTCTTCGCGTTTGTGATTATGATGAATATGTACGTTAAGCGTTCGTATATGGAGGTCGGTTCTTAAGGCGCACATCTTCCATGCGGCTTTTTTGTTTGTCTGGCCCAGTTAGGAGACGATTGTGTTATATCATAGTTTAGGCGGTCGTCATCTGTTCGTCCCAGTTCTCGTTTTATTTCCGTCGCGCTTTTGTCACGCATAGCTGAGTGCCACACTGTTTCATTTTCGTGATTTGGGGTTTACCATCAAGGAGTGGTAGGAATTGTTGGCAGGTTCAACTTGCGCTCTTTCTTGGTGGGTACGACATGAATTTCACTTTTTATCGGATCTTTTAGTCACTCTGAACGAAACTTGATCGCAACACCGAGTGTGTACTTTACGGTCGCCGGTTGATTGGACGTTTTCTTGATCTTTATTTGTGTGTTTGCTGTGATGGACCTTGATCCGAGCCCATTTTTGACGGTTAGCTGCTTAGATTAACGAGCGGCTTATTGTTGAGATAACTGTGGAACAATATTTCGTCTAAACTGACTGTTAACCTCTGTATTTGCTTGCCTCTTTTTTCCTCGTTCCTCACTTGTAGCACGTAATTATGCGCCTTCGATCCCCTTACACAGTGGCCACTATCTGGTCGAGTGGGAAAATCTGGTGTACGGGCGCCAATTCGTGAGTCGTTTTCCATCTGCTGTCATCAATCATGGTGTGATTTTCTGACGGATCGTTTTGTGAGAACATAGCTTAGTTTGGAGTTGACCGGTGGTCTTTGACCTCTCACTACATGTGCGAACATTATTCTCCATTGACTAGTTACGAGGTTGTGTGATTAGGTTGCAGTTGTTTTGATTGCCCCTGTTCAGGTTTGGACGACGTGATGCCAACCGGTTGGTATGTGTCTTAATCAATCAGGAGTCGGAAACGCTATGTTTTGTGGTCGGAAGACGTAGTTTGGGTTAGTTTTGTTTCCTGTCACACATAAAAGGCCGGAGTTCTGCTTGTATTACCCCCGCGTTTCGGTGATTATATTCGTTTACTTAATTATTCGCACCATATGTATGCCACTCGTGGTTGCTCGATTACTTATATTCTCCCTCCCCTTTCCGAGCGACTATGTTACAACTTGACATATTTGGACATCTCAAAATGTGTGTTGTTAGCTCCTTACGACTACAAGACATCTCCCCGTTTTCGGGACTTAGTGATTTGTAAATCCTGATTAGGTTATATATTGATGAGAACTAAGTAGTTTCGTTTACTCAACTTCTAACACGGGGACACTGTCATATGTTAGGAGTACGTGCCGCGCAGGGTCAACCTGCCGATTTCCAAACCGACCTACATAGGATGCAACTTCGACAAATGGTGATCTGAAGTGAAGAAATAGTCATCGGCCAATGGGACGATCATCAATCATTGAGTCTATTTAGAGATCTCACGTGAGATGGGTACCTGTTGGGTTTAGCAGCATGAAGGTTGCTGTTATTCGACTAAGATGTTTGTGAAGATAATGTTAATTCTGCAAACCGGTGTATATTGTGAAGTTACGGACGTGACCTGACTGTCACTTTTAATTCGCCTGCTTGATTTCAAGAGTCATGTTGCACTCGAGATTAGCTCTTGAGGCTTTGTTTTGGATTAAATTTGATCTCAATCCTCGTTTTTTCGTGTAATTGACGACTCCGTCTGCTTCCCATGATTGTGTGGCAATGACACAACATTGATCTACTGTTCACGATGATAATAATGATGATGGTGAAAACGACAGAAATCGTTTGGTTTCTTTGATCATAATAGTTTCCGAGGCCGTCCAATCGTCTGAATGGGGTTTGCATTGCTTTCTTTTGCTTCATGTTCATTTCTGATCGATAGCTGATTGTATGGCAATGTTCACTGATATCAGCTGCTCATTGGTCAATGCTAATTATCCCACCAATTTTCAACGAGAATACTCATTTAGATGGCTTCATTAGAGCCAAATATGATATCAGCGAAAATTTTATTCCTTAACACTGATGATTATTCAGGTTGTACCACACTTTGGATACGGTTATTGACGGTCGGAAGAAACCACAAGGTGTTGGCCTTTTCACTAGCTAGAAAATCTCGCTCACCCTGCTGACCAGATGTTATAGGTACTGTCTGTAAGGTCGTGATCATCCACACTGTCCGTCTAAAATTTCCTTAGATTTGGCAATGTGGTACACTTAATGATAAACCTGTGTCCAAAAGGTTGTTGCCCCTTTTTGGCCATTTTCTTGCTAGTTTTCCCTCCTTACAGTTTCAATTGTTTATTTTTTCGCCACTTCGCCGTCTACCCACAGTCCCAGCCATAGTACCCACGGGTGTGAGTCAAAGTTGAGGTCGGTGAACGAGATGTTATGGACGTGGCTTCTTGAATTTTAAAGCAATGTGTTCTAATGATTTTCCTCCGTTTACTTCATCGTTCGAATCTACATTAGGCTGTGCATTTACCTGGTTTCCATTGGAGTGAAAAATATCAAGGGGGTACATCCAAGTGTTAAATTTGTTGGTAGCTCTTTTAGTGGTGAAAATTCTCGGAACTACTGAGGCGTTTTGATCGAAAGATTTATAAACTGGTGACGTCTATTTTGGAGCGTCTATTTTTGATCAGCAAATTGACGGTTTCCAGTTTGGAGCCTCCTCCACCTTTATGGGTAACAATGCATACATCCATTCATATTTTATTCTCATGCAGCTCGGCAGTTAGCAGATACGTTTAGACTATATGGTCCAGGCATATGTACGTTACTTCTTTGGCCAATTCGTCACGTTCTTTTGGCTCCTGTTAACGATTGCTCGTTCGTCTGATAAATTTGCTTTTCTCCGAGATGGCCCTTGGTAGCATTTAGTTGGCTATTTTCGGTTGCTGAACCCCGGGATGTTTCTCTCCGTTTGAGTGTTTCAAGCCAAGTCAGTATTATGTTTTATACACCCCGAGAGGCAAATTTTCGACCTTTCGTAGGCTCACATCTTGAGTAGATAAAGGAGCATTAAGTGAGTGAGCCTGAGTCACACAATGATAGTGATGATGAGAAATTTGACCAACAGCCACGTTCAATGTCATTTGTAAGGGAATACTGATTTAGTGTCCCGGCTAATCGATGAATAAGAAGACTGGGTTTGAATAGAAGTTGATTGCAGGATAGCTGGAGAAAATGAGAATTATAACGGGAATGAGATCCGAACACCAAACTGGGTAGTTTAGTTATACTTCGTGGTGTAATCCCCTAAAAAATTGATAGCTGAGACTTGAATGTCAACTTTGTTGAAAATTTTGAGTAACGTCTTCTAGAAGGTGCTTTCAAAGATATCGCTCTATTTCAAGAAAAATACGTACGACCCTAGATTTTCCATCGATTGATGACGGAATGGAATGGACCATACAGGCAAGTGCAACAAGAGTGGGGCTTTTGGGAAGATAATCGAACTGATTAGCCTGCGTTTTTTGCTTGAGTTTCTCTTCCTGCGAGATTCGGTAGTCAGTAGATTCTACGTGCTAATAATTCACGAATTTGGACGAACCTCGACCGTTCTTTGGGAATTCGTGTGACGCCTGCCGTCTTTCAGCAGTTTACATTATCTACTTCATATCTACACTCGACTCGAATTACTTTTCTACTGGACTAATCAGTTTCTGATTAACTGCAAAGGATTTCGCATTGTTGATGTTCAGGAGTGTATTTTTTTTCAGGGAGTTCTTGCATACCATACTCTGGTAGCAAACATATTTACCACGTGCGCAACGTATAGGGCTAAGCTAGCCTTATGCTTTCTGTATGCCATCCACTGAAGGTTTCATATTTTGCTCCTCATACCTCTTTTTATACGACTTTGTTTGTTTGTCATGTTTCTTTCGTTTCTCAACCCCTTAGTGTTTGATAAGGGAGCCTAGTGTGGATTCGGGTAGTCACGACAAATACCCATCATTTGACGTTCACCTTTTTACCTAGTCATGTATATATACACGTGTAAATATGTTCAAGTGTAAAATTTCCTAGTGCATACGTTTTCAGTGTCACTTCTTTTAGGAGAGCAAGCCCAACCGCATATGATGAGTAAATTCGTTCCCACTTTGCTCTTTTGAAACATGTTACACTGGTTGATAAAAGGTGCGGCATCAAGAAATACGTTTAAGGATAGTCACTTGAGATGTGTTGTCTCATCTAATGTTTGAACTCCACCAGTTTGATATAAGAAGTGTATACCAGTTTAGGTTGTGGAGTTTTGTAGTCTACTTTTGAGAACATTGTTCTCTCCTGGGTAACCATTACTCATTAACTTGAAAGGTTTTCCCTTATTCAACTTCATACATTGAATTATTTCTATCTGTCGCTTCATTTGAAGATAGACACAAAACTTCTATGCTATTAAGACAGGCATTCGTATAAGCTCTGCTGTTATCCAAGCGGTAGTTTATTATTCAGTTTTTTTGGCCATTTTCAACACATTCGATCGGTCACCCTCAACTTTTGTTTGACTCCACACTTGACAGCGAATTTTAAGGAACTGTCCGTTGACTACTTTTTAGAACAAATGGTCTCGGTCTTTCCTTCGTATGATCGAGGTCATCTTGATTCTGTTCGAACCATTACAAGTTTGACTTTTGAGAACTAGATTCCCGTTAGAGATGTTTCGATAATGTACACTTGTTCTTATCCTATTGCAAATGTCTTGACATAGAACACCATCACATGATTTTGAGATAATTTCAAACTAACTTTGTTTACCGCTCCATCGCTCGGTGTTTTGGACGTTTGTAAAGTTGCAATACAATCTAGGATCTTGAGGTGAACTTAGTTTCCGCCGCATATCTTTAAATGTTCTTCAAACCTGATCTGACCTACAGACTCTGTGGAATGAGTTTAACGATAAGGATACCGCGCAGCTAAATTAATGACTACGAGTCTCAGCATGTGTTCCTATAGTAGTATGTGCGGTCGAGGTTCCTTCGCTTTGACTTGACACAATATCTTCGTGATTTATAGGATGTCCGCTAGCTTTGATACTTAATCACAAACATCGATGCTAGGGCTTCGATATGAGCGTTCAACCTTTTTTCTGAAGCTGCACGCTAGGACAGCTCTTGTCTGTGACTGTTTCGTGTGTGTCGGCTTAGTGGGTGCGTTGCGGACCATTCATTGACCAACACCAATGAAGGACGTATCAAAATTTACACTGGGATCCAGATAGAACCTAGACCGATGTGAGTTTGTTACCTACGCTTGTCTCTGTAACTTGTAGATTGTGTTGTCATGTTGAAGGGTCTGCTTGAGGGAATGTGGCGATAGAGAATGTCAGCTGGAAAAACGGGATTAGCCATGGATGTTCGCACATAGTAGCGATACACCACGTTGGTTCTCTCTTTGAAACTGTTAGTCCACTTCATTGTGTTGTGAGAGCTGCGACTGTAACCTTTTTGTTAACATTTTAGACAAACGTTCCCACAATTTCTTCGCAGCTGGCCAACAACCGTGGCAAGTGGCTCCTCCAGCAGCCCGTTTCATGGTCAACGTCTCTTCCATTCTACTACCATCCTCTCCTGCTACTTCTTAGTTATAAGTAGGTTGTACTTTAAATTAAAACAGTGACGCTTCACTGTGGGTGAGAAAACGAACCCAGTGACCATTAAAAGTTGACGTGTGCAAACACTTGAGCATAAACGTTTGCATTATACAGCTGGTTTATTTCCTTCCCTTATTTAGTGGGTACGCATTATATTTGTTAGCGGATCGCCTTTCGAGCCACTTGCTTACCGTAAACTGTAAAGGGTTCTGACAACTGTGTTGCTGCTGACTAAACAGGCGGGCTTTCTGATCTGTTCATCTGTTAGCTGATCTAACTAGTAGCATCTTCCTCGAGGTGAACAAGATATTGTTCCCAGGGTGAATGCATCGACCCAACAACTTGAAAGTCCTTGGGATCTACAGGTGCATGCTCACGGTTGGCGGCGTCTGCTTCGGAATAGCTCCTCACAGTGACTGTTATTATTCACGTGAACGTGAATACTTGATGTGGATAACGGTGTACGAATAACGCGAATAGAAACCTCTTCCGGTTGGTCCCAAAACTGCAAACGACAAGAACAAATTAAAACACGGACAAAGCAGATTTTGAACAGGCCATGTATTTAACCACCATATGGTTTACAAATTTACACGAGAGTGAGAGCACGAAGAGATATTTGAATCCCACACGGATCCATATCTCAGTAATGGTTTGAGATTTCTGATTTCTAACGACAGAATCGTTTTCTTCGGGCAGGTCTACCCTAAATTTAACATTGACCGAATCCAAAAAATGCCTTTGCTTAACCGTTATCACGAGTGACGTGCGCTATACCACATGTCATTTCACTCACACGCCACGTGTTCAGTGTAAACCCGAAGGAGTAAGACCGGGAGGTGTGTGAACGAGGTCTTTGTGCCCAGCTGGCCAGTGCTGGTCAGCCAATTGATTGGCTAACGCGAAACTGAATCCTCATCTCTCGGAGGCTAAACGGAGAGAGACTCCAAATGGAGAGAAGGATACTGAAAATATAGTGTAAGAAGTGGTTCAGTGTACGCGTACGTACTAGAGAAGAAAGGCGTTCGACCTCCGGGCTGATAACAGAGATGACATCTAATTAAATTCAGTGGTTTTTGTGTTTTGCAGTTCGACTAAGCAAGAGAAAGTGGTAAATCCTAACGGTGTATGCCATTGAGGGACTGCGCCATGAAAACGATCTCGCTTGCATGCGGATTGGTCGCTTATTTTTCAGTTATGGGACTCTTGATGTTGCTTGCTTAGTTAGGTTGGCAGTGTCCAACCCCCATGTGATCTGACGGAACACTTTTTGCACGAAAGAGGGACATGTGTATACGTTGGTTCCCAGTTGACCTATCCAGATCCGAATGCCAACCACTCCAAACTTATCTTACTTATCGGTTCTTCTTTTGAAGCCGTTTTTGTATTCACTACACTCCATTTGTAGCATAAAATACGTTCCGATTTATCAAACCGCGGTTTATTTCTCATTTTATCCCCGCAGACTAGCGAAAGCTAAAACTGGTGCTCGACGTATTGCAAGGCGGATCGCGAAATGTGGTTTCCCTTGCCGGTTCAGCAAATTTCGTGTGGTAAACATTATGGCTACATGCCACTTGCCGTTTCGAGTACGACTTGAAGAATTGGTGAAAGAGAAACCATTGTTAATGAGGTGTGTGTGTTCGCTTTTTTATTTCGTGTAATTCCACTCGTAATCAATCATCCCATTTTGTCCCAATAACGACCTCGTAGTAGCCTATCAACCGTTCAGATCTGCATTACTCTCATTACGAACTCAGCCAATTTTTCTGCTGTGAAACTACCTTATCAGGGTCGCTAGTTTGTTTGTTCATATTCCTTGCTAATTGACTTTCATGGTCTATCAATAGTCAGCTCTCCCCGTCATCAATATCACTTGTACGGTCCAGTCTACAGACTTAACTAACACTTGTATGCTGACATCTCTATAGGTTTCCTCATTGTTTGTTCAGTCGTGCCACCTACTTTTCTCAGTCTTGTAGCGCAGTTCGTAATCCGCGTTTTTTGGTGTATGCTTCTTTTTTCTGTACGTTTACAATCAAATGCAATAATGCATGTGTTCTAAGTCAATTTTCATTTTCAACCTCAAGTGGTTCAAAAGGATGTTGTCTATCTTTATGCATCGATTTGGTTTTCACTACAAACAGTTTCTGCTGTGTGAACACGGAAACGTTAGCTCAGCATTTATGATTATTTTTAATGTGAACCAGTAAGATATAACATAACGAGTAGTGGTGAACACAGACTAAGCATCATGCCTGCATGTGAGATCTCACCTTGAAATTAAGCCGAAAGGTTGTAAAAGCAACATGGTGACCTGTAAAGGCTTGACATCGAAGATAGATTGTGGAAAGAGGACATTTACTCATAACACTTATAATAATAATATTGTAAGTTAACGGATAAACAGCCAGATTGTTTCCCATTTGAAATTGAAGAAGTGTATTCAGAATGTCTGGTTAACATATCGTTCATTGTACGTTTTTGAATGGGCATCAGTACACACAGATGTTGTTAACTTGGATCGTCAGAGAGTGGTATTCATGGGACCAATCAGAAAAGAGTACAATACACGTTTCAGTGCAGCGGATCTTTGCAACTCAATTGTGCATGAATGGAACAACTTTCTGTATTCGTTGCATTGTAACTTTCTGTAGGTTAGGTTTAGAGCAACACTGTGCACAAACTACAAATGAACTACCCTGTGTGTTCTGGCTTCCGTTTTGATTTCGTGCATATTGAAATGCTATTACCCTAAGATGGTTTCTGTTTATTCATTTCACTGAAGCTTCATCGAAGAAGCTCACTAAATTCGACGTTATACCAATACATCCAAGGATGAGTGATGACCAGTTGTATACCTTCCGTTTTGTAGTTCGTCCTCTACTCAAATCGAACAAATTTTAGTAAATTTAAACAGATGGATTCCATTTGTTTCTGAACTTCATTTAAAAGCATTGGTTCTCAGATAGTACAGCTATCGTAACATCAAGTTCTGAAAGTACTAGGGGCTGCCGATACCAACTCTTGTCAGCCCTGTCTGTTAGGTGTTCAAACAATGCCTCTGAATTGTGCATACTGCTGTTGGCAATCATTCACATACATTAAAGCCAGGTCAAAGTATTAAAACACGTTAATACATCTATTCCGTGCATATTGGTTACCCTTTTAATGTCTTCGTTTGATTCGGATGTTGGTTGGTGTCTCTCGTGTATCACTAACACACTTGTGAGCATAAGACGTCCCAGCGGACATGGTTCCTTTCGTGTTCATTCGGAACGATAGCTAGTTGGGCATCTTGCAGTAGTCGAGGAAATTTGCGTTCTATCTCCTCAGATCTTGTGTGTATGGTGGGAGGGAACGTTGTGACACGTTTTTTAAAGTTGATAGACTGTGACGTGATACCTTTTTGCAAGAGAGGCTGGTCGTTTTTATTGCTTATACAAATAAAACTTCAATGCCTGTGGCCATTACGGTTGATTTCAGGTGTACCTAGTTTGCTCAAGCTAAAACGACATAGGTTGAAGATTGTTACAAAACTAAAGAAATGTGGCACAATCTAATAGCCAATAACGAAAGGAAACATCGTGTTGTCACTCAGCTTGATGTTATCAGTCATGGACGTAAAACGTTAGATATTATGTTGAACGAAGACAGCGTTAATCGAGAAGGCTAACTTTCGGACGAGACGGCCGGCTCTCATTAGTTCTAAGACAGACTAAATGTCTGAATCAAAAGTTTATGTACACCTAGAGTCAGATGGCAAGTATGGATTATCACAGCCTTAGAAAACGCGAGCATCCTGGGGTTCAGACTACACAGGAACGAATCAACCGAGTTGACCGGGCCAACGATTTGATCCACTTCCATGGTGCACTCTCCAATAAATGAGGTTGGGTTTCTGGTCTCACGTTTTGTTGTCTTCATCTGCTGGGTCTTCGCGGTCACCAGTTGAACACAACTGCACCACCTCTGTATTGCTTCTGGAAAATCCGTATTTTTTTCTTGTTTGGTTCCCTGTTTTCTCGTCTGTAACTGCAGTCTCTTTGAGTTGTGTATTTTTTGGTCGGCTTTATTCTTCAGAGGCTGTCTTGTTTCGGTGATCATGTTTGTGAATACCTGTAACGTCAGTTATTAACAGTAAAAGCGGCCAGGCGGGTTGTTGGTTAACCAAACTATCAGCATAACACTTGCGGGTCCCGATGTTGGAAGAGAGTTTTAGGGTTTTCAAAACATTCTGCTATATAGCTTTATCCACAATAACGGTGGAATGAAGTGAGTGGTCTCTTGATTGGGTCAGACGCGTACTGATTCGTGTACCAGGTCAGCAGTTAAAGAGTAATGAACGCCCTATTACGGTGTCATCTGTTATCGGCTGTGCATATCTCCGTCCTGATGTTACTGTGATTCATTGTTAGCGACTTTTGTTCGTTGGACGAACCTCTCATGTTGTAGTTCCTCCTCCTTGTCATCGTCAAAAGAAATGCGTTACTGGTTGACTCTGATGCTTCATTGTCATACAGCAATGAAAAGAAAGACAAGCCTTACTGTTATGCTTCCCCATGAGTGCCCGTGGACTGGGACTCCACCAGGACGCCCCGATCTAATTAGGAAGACAATTAGGTTTTCTAACCAAAGCTTTTAGTTTAAAGGCTGCACCACAAACCAGGTAGGTGGCAGTAAACTAGAACTGATATCGTTTTTTCGGAATCAAGGGCTAACCTTCCTTCATCTCGAAAGACCAAGTGTCTGTTCTCTAAATCGCTACCTATTAGTCCGCCTGAAACGAATGATTCTGCCAGTGCAACGATCACAGTACCCTGTTTAGTCCAGTTAGTGACACGTAGTCTAAAGATCCGGATAGTTGTAGGAGTTAACTGAGATTCCTGAAAATGTCTTTCATTTGCCTAGTGATTTTGATGTAGACTCTCTCGCAGTCATTAAGCTGACCAGCGTGGAGTGTGTTAATGGTATACTTCTGCTTACCTTCCACCGATGATTGACCAGACCGGTCTGTTTGTAGTGCACTTCAGATAAGCACTGCCTCCATACTAGGGCGATCGAACTCCCACCTTTCTTATTACAGTCATTCTATTTCAGATGATATGCCGTTTTGTCTGCTTGGTCAGCACCATCTCATCAATTTTTAGCATTGCTGACGACACATCGGCGAGAACGGCGAACGCCTGTGTTTTTTCCATATTAGCGTAAAACGTTTGGCTGTCGCTGGTAATATGTAGTGTCTGTTCAGTCCACCTTCTCTAATGGTTCCAAAATGTGGCACGCTCGTTAGCAAACTGTGAACGGTGGCTTACTTCCGTTATCTTCGCCAATTAGTTTGCGTCATTTGGGGGCGGCTAACACGGCCTTCTGCCAGTGGTTATTTTCAATATATTCCAACACGTTACCAGTTGATTAGCTGACAACCAAAGCCTTCAATCCTGCTCTCGTGAATTCATGCTATAAATACGTGAATAGCAAGGTACCGAATTGCAGCCTATTAAAACAGGATCATTTAGACGCTGTAAAAGAGTTAAACTAATCCGAGCGTTCTATTGACGAGACCAAATTAAGGATCTGGTATTGTTCTCTTAGGTAAAGGCGATTGCGTTGAAGATGTCATCTATGTTGTCCGACGAATCAAAGTTTAATAAGACAAAAAAATGATAAGGATAGAACAACAACCATAGAGAAGAAACTATCCCAATTACTCCGTGACATGAAACAATCAAATTTGATTAACGCACGAACCTTCGAGTACATCAGACCGACAGGGACGGTCATTTCACGCTTCTATGGTCCCCCTAAAGTTCACAAGGATGGAGTGATCTTAAGACTAATTCTCGACATGTACACTTCTCCGTATCATGTTTTGGCTCAGTGGTTGGTGGAGCTACTGGAACCAATCAAATGACAACTGACCCAGTTCAGTTTTAAAAGATACTTTTGATTTCGTCGACACGGTTGATTCCCTGAATATCAAGAATCACATAATAAGTTCCTTAGACCTAACCCCGTTGTTCACAAACGTGCCGTTAAGAGAAACTATTGCGCATCTGTGTGCTTACGTTGAGAACAGACAACTCAACGTGGGCATTTCCATCGGGAAATTAAAAGAGGTATTAATATTCTGCACTTCAGACGTTCAGTTTCAATTAATGGAGACCTCTATGGGCAATATTATGGCGTGGCAATGGGCTCCTCCTTAGGTCCGTGGCCCGCAGACATTCATGGCCAAACTAGTAACCAATGAATTACGTTAGGTCGTCGATAATTGACGTCTTTATGGTCGCCAAGTAAATGATATATTTTGCCTAGTAAACAATACAGGTGATACACGGTCTTTACTAGCGGATTTCAGTCGTGCACATCCCAACATCGCATTCAATGTCGAATTAAAGATGAGCAACCAACTATCATTTCTAGATGTCACTGCTTTGTAGAACGGGTGGATCAATACAACGGTCAGTTCATAGGAAAAAAGTGTGAAGTGGTCAGTACATATACTTTTTCAACTTTGTTCGGTTAAAGTATAAGCGAAATTTGCTTTGCTGCTTAACAAGCAGAGCGCAGAGAACATGCACACCAGACACCTTATCCGATAAACTCCAAAACGTTTGAGATGTGTTATGTCTAAATGGATATCCCCATCGATTTATGGACAGAAATATGTAACCAAAAGTGAAGCATAAAATTTTTCAGACGGTTTTTATCACTCTATCATACAAGAATGTAGTTACCAATGAAATTATCACCTGCCGAGTTTGTAATGCAGTTGAGAAGGCTCATCCATTACCGGCTCGGTAATGGTGTCACACCTCGAAGATAGCTTGCCTAGATTTTCGTTGTCCTTTCGTGTGTAGCGTCTTACCTATTGTCAAGCTGGTTACGTTGGGAGAACCACAAGACGGCTATCTGAAAGGATTCGTAAGCACCTTCCGAAATGGCTTCTGAACGTTTCGATAAAGCCCATTTCCAGTGCAATCGGTTCTCACTTACTTGACACCGGTCATCAAATTGAGCCGAATGAAGCCTTCCGAGTTATCTACGAGGTTCGTCAATGTGAGTTCGCCAAGCCCACTTCAGAGGTGTCAGGTTGTGACTGTTACCGACGGCCGAGGCTATTGCCATCAGACTCTACAACCCCTATCTGTGTGCCCAAAAACAGTTCGTGCAAACCCTATATCTCCCTTGACCAACTATTCCACAGCCACTTGAAACTCAAGCAAGCGTGAACCACTTGACACGGTCGGCACGAGTGATAGTGTAGCGCATTCACCAACACTACCACTCCCCTCCAGTAGACTGTAATCCGCCCAATGTCTATGATCTTAGTGACCCATCTGACTTGCTCTAATTTTTCATATATAAAACTCATGCACCCTATGTAATTGTAAAAGCCAGATGAGAATTACCGAAAACAGCTGTTCACACAACTGACTTCTTATGAATCCCATGGGAATCTGGAAACGATAGCTGATAGAATTTACATTTTGCAGCGGTTGGACCACGTATCTCGCGTACCAGCTGAGCGTTTGTCACATCGGGTCCTATAATCGGAGCGATCAATTGTTGAATAAAAATGCCAGGTGGTCAGTTGGTGGCATGAACATTGAGTATGGAAGCTCCATATTTATTGGGTTCACTTGCCTGGCTTGAGTTTTGTAATTGCGCAGACCACTGGTTAAACATGCTATCTGCCATGGTGGCCTGAGTGGTCAGTATTACACATGTGTTCACAACACCATCAATTCTTTTATTTACTGATGTACCGTTGTCGATTAAGTTGGGTTTTTCATGGAATTATTATCACATCTCGACAGAGTTTTGTTTAAATGAGCCAATTGTTGGTTAGATCTCATTTACTTGATGTACTTTACTCTAATGCATCCTTCCTGGCCGTTTTGTTTGCACTTTGCAGTAACGTTTTCCTCATTGTTCTTCTACTTCAGCTATGAGCCGGAGTTGTCTCCCGGATTGACTTTCAAAACAGATTCCAATTCTAGTACCTTGCTGAAACTCTTTTCCACTGGCCGCATTGTGATTATGGGTGAGTATATTTGTCGATCGATAGCGTTCCGGTTCACTGTTCCGCATCACGTCTTCATGCATTTCCGTTATTTCCTTTATCTCATGCTTCCACTGCAGATTACCCCTCTTGTTCCTCAGGTGTAATCACAGTTAGCATTACAGCATCCAAAGTTTCGATTGATCACATCCCTTTTTCTTGTGCTTCTCACTCCGAGATACTACGCTGTACAGCAATGACAACTGATTCTACAAGCTCTAATTCGACATCCAAGTACTTCGATGTTTGTTCTATACTCTGACCTGGAGCATTGGAATTTTGTGACAATTATTGGTATTCAAATGAAGTTTTAGTGTTGGATTAACACTGCAAATTCTGAAACAGAGTCGTACATGCTGCCGGCCAACAAGTTGGGAAGTTGTATCAACGGCAGCGGAGGTGTAGGGAATGAAACAGTCCGTTTTTACAAGGCTATCTACAAGGGGGCGTTCGGTAATCTAGGATGCTTCTGACGACGGAGAGTATCTTTGTTTAGCTTATGGTTCGTGTCTACAGGTCGGTTATGAGAGCTGCGTTACTTGGCCACTCAGAGTTGAAGGCTGGAACCGTCTTCAGGTATTTGACCACCGATGTCTGCGTTCGATCATTCGCGTCGAGTGGTGCCACCAGGTAAGCAACCAAGTGGTTATGGGTGTAGTGTTTGATAATGTGTCGACCGAGCATCTGCGTTCAGCCCTTCGGTTTGCGCGGACTTGGATGGCTTAGCCTATGTACTAAGGATGCCAGTTAGTCTTCTGCGACACCCAACACGCTTTGCCGATGCTGCAGTCGACTGGCGTAAGGTGGACAGACGATAAACTGGCGTGGAGTAATTAGGTGTTGGCCACCGTAGGCGGGCTTCGTCTCGGGTTGGGAGTCTCATAGCTCACAGATTCAGTTGCTGAGGGTATGTGCGTGGTCTCGGTAGCGTGAATGTTGTGGTTTTTTGGTCAAGTTGTCTGTGAATTAAGTGCATTTAAGGTTACGTGGCGTTGAGAGGTTTGAGAAAACTGTCTTGCTTATGACGCTTTACTTTCACATGATTGTTTATCTGTAAGGCGTGTTCTTGAATATTTGAATGTAGACATGACTGTAACCATTAGGTATTCTCTTTTACTCCTCCCCTTTTCTAGTTTCGATGTTTTCTCTTCTTAGTTGTATGACAGTTAAGCTACAATGCGAGCCACTGACGTATCACTCTTTTTGATGGTAAGTGTGTTGACTTCGTTTGGTCCTGACCACAAAGATGGAATCCAACGCATTCTTGTGGTCCAGGGTTTTGTTGTGCTTCGTCTGAAAAGGCCGAATGTGAGCCAAGCTAAGCGAAGGAGATAAAAAATCACAACGGATCTTTCCGTTCAACAGGGCACGTCGCCCGTTGTCACCTTTGAAAGGGAGTCACGTGTAAACTTTTTTTTCTCACAGCAACCATCTGTCTGGTTGGAGGTTTTGATATATTCTCCCTTTCTGTGTACCCATTTTGGGTGACCATTAGATAATAATATGACCATGATCAAGTCTTGTTTCTCTGCAAGTCTGTCCTGTGTACGGATTCGTCTTGCTCATGTGAATAGTCTTTTCACTGGCGTTCGTCTATGACGGACTAACTTGTAACCACCAACTGTCAGCTATTGCTGCTGTTTTAATAGAGCTATGTTCCCGGTGACTTATGAGTGTGCGTAGAAGCAACAAACGATAACTGATCTTCAGGTTGGCATGACAGCTGTTGGAGCGCTGCGTTAGATTATCCACTGTCTTTTTGTAACGACTGAACATTAGTGTCATCGATGTTACACTTGTATCATGTCTAACCAGCCAATTCTTGTTCAGCCCTTAACACAAAGTCTACAAAACTGAACCGTACTGGAATTCTTACAATTACCTCATCTACTTGACGGTAGCACTGGTCAAAAAACAGAGGTCAGCATTTTCACTGCACACCAGTCAATTTTCCCCCAGAATGTCAATCGGGAAATACAAGATAATGTGACTCGTTTCAACGAACTCACCAATGTAATCAACCGTTTCTTGTAGCTGGACGTTCTTCTAAACGTCTACAGAGATCGTCAGCTCGTTAGTGGAATTGGAGTTGTCTAGGTCACTGATCAGTTCAAAAGAATCTAAGGGATTATGTCTAAAACTTTTGTTTTAATAAAGTTAGAATGATGACTAACCAGAGTGCCGGTTTACGGTATGGAGAATTTGTCTTCACTAGAATACGCCTAATTGGCATTCCGGACGTGCTTGTCGTGAGGAGGCTGTGATGTTAGTGTCGATGACCTACACAGTTTAAGAGCTTTGTACATCATCTCATGAATTATTCTTAACTGTAAAGGTAACTGATAATGTCTTATGCGACTTTCTGTTTCACTACAAATTTCGTTTGTCATCCATTGTACTGACAACATCTCGTACACGTACTCCTCGTCTAAAATGACTGCCTCGGTGATCTCATCTAGCCTAACTATTGCCACATCTTTTATTTATTAAATATAGATGTTACTTTGTGATGGTACACCGCTCATTGTTCAGAGTCATGATAAGCCCGTAAGCTATATCAGTGTGTTTTATTTTGAACCATCCTAGGTTGTCGGCAATAGTCGGATGAAGGTCAGTTAATTGATCACTCAGATTATCAGGCCGGGTTTCAATATAAATGTGATTGGACCTATGATACTGTTTTGCAACCAATACTCACGACTAATGCTCTCATTTGCGGCAACTCTGATTATATTGAAGGTCAGTTCATCATGGATTTGCTGGGGGATCCATTGAGATAGGTTCTTTGGTGGGATTCTTACGTGACCTCTGCCTACGGTTAATGTAAGTTCTCTGCGCCTTACAGAATTGTATAACCACAATTCAGCAGCCCAATAACAAGTTCGCCTCCATGGACTGATTACTGCAGTGTGTTTGATGCGAATCAACCAGCCGCGTTTAGGCAGAGTCTGTGTGAGCAGTCGCACTGCGCCTCATCATCATCATCATAGACAGCAATACATCAGTGGTTAACACTAATGCTTAACTGCCACACAACCATGAAGAAACAGCAAACCCTATATAGAAAGAGAGAAGGAAAAAGAAGGGGACGGGAAGGGACCTAACTACTGAAAATGACTACGT
>QNGE01001609.1:34455-50008 GCA_008508345.1 Paragonimus westermani
AGTGCTGGCACAAGGTTATCTGGACCAGCAGCCTTATTACGCTTGAGAACCGCAATGCAATTGCGGACTTCAGTTTCAGTGGGTGGTTCCAAGCCTACCGACCAGGGCACTACATTGCAAGTTTGTGGCGGCAACGCGCCTAAGCTTATTTTTGGTCACCTAAAATCTGGTTTTCTTAGCAGTCCCAGAAATTGATGAGGATATTGACTTGGCTATATACATTCACTGATACAGGGTATCTTTACGAGTTCAGAAGGAATCTTGCATTTCAAGCTGACTAAACGGCACAGCAACTTGTAATTTTCAATGAGAGTGCATCCTTTCAAGAAGTCCAGTTATTTAGTTCTCCTTAGAAGTTTGAACAAAGTAGGTAGAACACAGTGTGCAGGTACAGTATGCTTGGTATGAATAGCTGACAATCATCAGAGTGCCTGTGCCGTTTTGCTCGCGAGTTGCTGCACAAGTCGAGTGTCGTTTCCATCCGGCTATGTAGATGATCACATGTTCCGCAACACAGTTAGCGGAACCCACAAATTATGTCCTGTGATGAATTTGCGATTTTCATCATCCGTGACTTCATCATTGCTTCACTACCTGATGTTTTTGTCCAACTTTTTGTAATTCCAATCCTCTGAATTTTCAGGTCCCAGTATGGAATCTATTAGTTACCTGGTTGAGGAATTGGTTCCCTTAGCCGCACTTCACCAGACAGATGAGCCAGTTTCGGACACTGACGAGGAAGATGAGAAGAAGCATATTAAAGCGGAAGCCGCCGCCACACGTCGGATGTTGTTCCTACCTGGAGAATTACCTATAGAGGCGCTAGACTATGTAAACGATGAATTTGAGGACAGCGAGGAGGATAGCGACACCGATGATCGAGTTGCTTCCAACGGCTATTCCACGGATGATTCAACAGATAGTGGTGCTTCCATAGACAGTGGTGGTGTTAGCACAAGACCGAAACGTCGTTTTAAACCGAAACGGGCGCCTGTTGAGCGCACTTTCGTTAATCCGCTATCCTTATCCTCTATGGATACAATCACCGGGGCCTATTCTCAGCCGACCTTCGATCCTGCTCTGCCCAACGGAACAGTTGCTTGTCAAACATCCATTGCTTGTTCTCAAACTTTTACAACGTCTGTCTCTGACACGGATCCTACTTGGTCCCGTAAAGCTGTGGCTTCCGGATCGACCAAACGTGCTTGCGTCATCACCTATTCCGGCACCGAAGATAGTGAAGACGTGGCAAATTCCGATGTTATCACACAAGTTTCTATCCAGCCACCTAGTCAATCCATTCGAATCCTCTCATCTACAATCCCAGCTACCGTTACTCTGGTCACAACCCCTAGCATCACAACGACCAGCCTAGGTTCAGTGATTCCTTCAAGCGTTCAATCTCCTGGTTGTCTCCCACAGTCGGTTAGTCCTGCTGTTATCTCTTACTCACATCAACAGCCACAGCAGTATTTGATCGCAACAGCTGGGAACCCTTTCAATCAGTCGGTTGCCTCCACAGTTACTTCTGTGATGCCAGCCACTCCGATTCACTTGTCTCAGTCAACTATACAAGGGGGATCACAACCTCAACTGATCCGCTTGACTTCAAACCAGGTTCTCAGTTTGCCTCCTCAGAACGGTCCTGCTCAACAAGTCTATCCGGTTCGGATACCCGTGAGTGGACTGCAGCCGACTACCGTGATTCCCTCTGTTGGTACTAAGGTTAGTCGACCGTGGGTCTTTATGTCATGTCTTTCCTTTTCGGTATTGGCACTAAATAGAATCTACTGGTTGGTTTAATCGCCGCTTATATTGGCTATGGTTCCGTTCACACTTCCGCCCATTCATTGCTTGTAGCCCTCGCAAGTAGTCCATAAGATAGTTAAAGATTTTGTGAATCAGATGTGGATTTGTGGAATCCGGCCAATTGATCGTTGGTAAATTGTCCGATTTCACAAGTGACAGAAGGAGGGCATTGTGTAATCGTTCCTCGCTGTGACAAACTTCTACTATGTTTTTATAGCTTCGTCGCTAAGACGTCATTCCTATCGCATATTTGAGTCTAGCCCACATTCAGATTTGCCGCTCGTGCATCTCTTCCGATCCAGTAAAGGCACCGATCTGATCATTACTAATAATGATCGTTTTGATCATCTTGCTGTGATTTCTATGAGTATTTTTTCCCTCTAGCCAACCACTGCCGGTGTTCACTCCGCTCTCGTAAACCAAAACCTTTTTGATCAATTTCCCATCTAGCCTCTATTGTGAGGGGATGTATGAGGACGTTTGATTCCACAGTTTTACGGGTTAGATCGAAATTGATACAGATTCGAACTAATGACAGTAACTACGAGTATGAATGGACAGTACGGTTGACTGTCTGGTTATTCACTTGCTAAGTTTGTTTTTTCGTGGATTCTATCTTGTTAAGCAGTTGATTTAGGGCTCTTTAGCTGTGTACTCAGTTCTTAGAAGATTTGAACAGCCAATGAACATGAAAGCCTATTTTGTTCACTGGTTTTGGCACTGTACTGTGAAAAATGTGTTTACGTACTTCTTGTTGGTGACTTTTTCGGTTGACGCTAAGCACTCAATCAACCGATGAGGTGTTTGGGGAACGTTCTTCACGGTTGGTTCACATTTGTCTTTTTGCCTTCCCTTATTTACGGTGAACAGTTTAGAGATTTGATCTTGAAGACCTGTTCGTTGATTTAATGACGCACATTTAATACGTCTTACGCTAGTGCCTGTTATACCGTGATCACTGTCAGTCTGGTGTGAGCTACGGCTTTCTGTTGGACAAAAACGACCTCATTCAAATTTGTCAGGTGGTCAGTATTAATACTGCTCATTCCCTTTCTCATCGACGATCAATATGGTCACAATGTTTTCTTCGCAATGGTATTGTTTTCGTTTAATGTTGTGCCAAGCACCTTTGTGTACATGCATGATAATTCAGTATGGCTTAGATCACTAGTCCATCGCGTGAGACAGATACAATGCTCCAATAGAGGTGGGTGCGTACAGCCAAATATTAGAATTTGCGTAATCACATGGGAAAGAAATTGGCCACCAAAACGAAGTAGAAAAGTATAATGACATTACCAGTCTCCGTGCCGTAAGTTGTCAAGATAGGGTTGGCTACAGTGTCATGTGCCTCTAGACGTACAGAGGTTGTCTTTCAAAGTATGTTGCTAGTCTCTTAGAAGAAGTCAGCGCGTTTGTTCACAGTCTGACGAACAACACACAAGGTCTTCGTGGGACTTACTGTTGGTTTTTATGATTCTCTTGTCTGTCCTGTTTCCAGCCTTCAGGCATCATTTTGTGATAAGTTGCGAGATTCAAGCACTTATTGAAAACCTGCCTATCGCAGTCTGCATATGTGGACGAATTTGTGAATGGTTTCTGATGTGGAAAGAGTTAGCACTCAGTTCTCAGTCGGATATAGGCTAATTATCGAGTACAGCTTAACAAATTTAGCTTATCTGTGAGTGCGGTTCACCGCTATTCTAGGTTGTCGTCCAACCAAGAATGTTATCGTCCCCCTAAAGGTTGAAGAAATGTTTGCCGGTTTGTGCGAGAAAGTCGTGTCGGTTGATCTTGAGTATTTGTGAACCCGCTGTATAGATAACCATGCTAAAGGCGACACTGATGGAGGAAGCAGAACTCATGAAGTGTATTTTCTCCCGAGTAGATGTTGCGGACCATGTTGTATAGTGTCCGTGCAATTTAAAAAAAAACCAAACTGCAGTCCGCCTCTTTTTTAATGAATATCATCTTTACTCCGAGTAAGCCGTGTAGGAGGATTGGGGTGGGTCACTTTCTCGGCACGAAGTTAGCCAATTTTTCGCGAAAGGCATCGGATAATCGATTTGAGTAAACTGGTATATTGGTGGACTGCCTTATCAGGATGGCACTCCAGCTCAGCATCGAAGTTGTGTCAGACGTCTGTGTGAACTGAACTTAAGTGTGGCACGCGTCAAAACAAACGTAACAAGCCAAGCCAACCGATAGCTAAGGCTCCGGGTCTATTTAGGTCTCTTCGTTTTTTTACCGTTTTTTTATCTGTATAATAACCCGTGGAAATCCGCTAACATCGAGCTTGCTTGTTGACATCGCTATTAATTTTTGTCTTCATTTCGAGAGGCGGCAAGATAGTGTCAGAAATCAGAAAGAAAGCTACAGTCCACAAAGTGAACCAGCTGTCGGTTGATCCGCCTGAATCGTCTAATGCAGACATATTTGTGGAGAGATGATGATTTCTGCCAGTTGATGAATCTATCAGAGGCCACCAATGAATATCAGTGAGCTGTGTTTCCACATGCAGTTATGACAACCAGATTGTTGTACGTTCCATAATTAACACTTACTCAGTGCATCAACATTTTTAATGGCGAAGATTCAACGAAACACACTAACATCTTTGAACGCCGACCACAGTTCGCGGCAAACGCTGTTGGCAGAAACAGAGCGAACTGTGCTGAGTTCTTACCAGTCTTGCGGGGCGTTCGGCCTACGGACAAACGTTTATGAAATCCCAAAAGAACGTTCATTTCTCTAAACGGTCATGGTCGCCCACATTCCTTTTCGTCACCCATGATAGTGCTGGACTGATGAAACAGATAGCTGAACGGAGTTATTGTCATTACTTCTGGCGTAGATCCTTGCTGCATATCACAGGTTGCCTTTAGCCTTCGTGATAGCTCGCGTAATAGCACAGTAATGGTTGAGTAAAACGGTGTAAACAAAAACGATACAAAAGGCAATGAAATTTCATTAACTGGAGACAACAATTTCACGGACAGAACCGCCATGAACCGCGTTACACTGCAATGTCTGAGAGTGTTTTCATTTACCAGTGTGGATGGTAACAAGGTGCCCAACTGAGCAGACGACACCCGCCAACCTTGCTCGGCTTGGCAGTCAATGCTTTCATAACCCGTACCCTTGTCCGAGCCTGGTCGCCTTACGGTCTCTTCTCTAACAGACCGTTGTGCTTATCAACATTTTTCTTCATCAAGGCTCACTTATTCGTTGCCTAAGCGTAGTTGGTGAAAGCTTCGAAACATCTGCAACGACAACCTTCAACTCGGTGTGGTTCATATTTGTTCTCTGCTCGTGGCGTTGTTGCTGGTATAACTCTTAGTACCTATGGCTGCGCCTGGTTGACCCTGGGACTCTCTGTGTCTCTCGTGATAGGTCGCTTTTCGATTCCATACCGATTTATGGTGCTAAGACCAAAAATCCTGAGCACCACTTTGGACGAACATGACCTCTTTGCAGACAAAACCTTTTGACTGAGTTGGTTGTTACCACGGAGACCTATGAGTGACACCGGCACTAGTTACCAATAGTGTTTCGATGGGATTGGTATTCAGCCTATGTACAGCAATCGTCCTCGATAGAAATTGTTGTCAGGAACGACCAAAAGTGGTCTCTTCTGGTCTCTCTTCGGGGGCATAACAACAGCTTATCATTAGACGCCAGTAGGGGAGTTTTCCATTATTTTCAAGAGAACAAGTCGCCCGGGTGGTTTTGTTGAACGTACTTCTCATCCAATTTCACGAAGTTCATATTGCCTTCCATAAGTCATTTCATAAAGGTCCGTGCGATTATTAGCGACAAGTTGGCCCATTTTCCTTGTGTACAGAACTACCTTTTCAGGTACACCCATAATTCTCGTCCGACAACGGACGTCTTTTCTGTAAGGCAGAGATTGTGGACTGTATCGAGTAGGAGGAAACTACAACAACCGATATCCATAGGCTACGACAGTTTCCTGGTATAGCAATGAAATGATGTTCACAACCCCCCGCTGATGTGCGATTTGAAGTGTAACAATGTCGACTACTGTTTGCTCGCATAAAGTCGATGAGGTGATGACACTGCCGGCTAGAGACAACCTTGACTGTCTGCGTAGCGTTCGTTCGAATAGATTTGACCCTGGATTTCGTGGGAGAGAATTGTGGTGGTAAACATCGTATTCTCAAGGATAAACCGGACCAGACTGGGCAGTGAACCGTGATTCGTCGTCAAAAAAAAAGAGCAAGCCTTGACCATGATAGTTTGCACTTGTTTTCAAGGTATGTTTGAATACGTAGATTGTACACATGGGGAGACGGATATTGAAGTTGCCCTGTTTCACTGCGCATCCCCTACTCCGAGTATACGCGTTGCAGTAAGCTGAAGTGTTATATTCGTGAACAGCTTTGGTGCAATGCTACCCAGGGTGACTCACAGGCACACGCGTTGATTTTTGGCAAGAATCTCTTAAACCTTTACCGGTCTACCCTGCAAACATTTCCGAGTACTATACCAGTCGAATTTACCTGACATCGTATGTAAAGTCTTGAGGCCAAAAACCAATGCCTTGCTTCTTTGTGTTAGGAAATCTGAATTAAATTCTGATTTTCAACTAACAACCCAAAGCCAAGGCTTCGAAATTAAGTTGTACACCTGGTCAACTTACAGCATTTTCGCAACCTTTCAATCTCATGATTTTAATTTGATGCCTTGTATTCCTGTGTAGCCGAGGTGTTCCAATCATCCCCTGGTAATTCGGATCCTGTTTGCCCTAATCTTAGTAAAAGTTTCTGAAGCTTTGCGTGCTTACCGTTTTTGTACGAATCTACTTAATCTGCTTATCATCATCGTCATCATCATCCATAAATACGACTTATTCGTTCTGTTCCAGTTTGTTTGCGCTAGACCTTTCACCCTGATCACAAGACCAAGCAAGCCATACTAGGTGAGTCTGTTAAACCGCGAGCCCGTGTGATTACGTCTCTCAATGGGTGCCAGTTCTCACCTGGCGTTTGCCGGTGTGTTTTCAGTTTCCAACTTTGCCCGCGTGCACCACAGTGCACAAGTCCTGTTTTCGCGTGCACTTTGGAGCAATTCTCATGTTGTTCGACCTATTCCCTGTCCTCACATCTGATCTGGAGTTTGCTAAGTCAATTTGAAATAGGCTTTGGCAGTAGTACATCTTGTTTGGAGGTCGGTTTTTCCGTTCTTGAGGTTCCTAATCAATTGTGAGCCTATAATCCACAAAACGCTTAGTGTATTTCATTAATTTGTTTACATTTTAGGTTTTCTGACCCCTAAATTCGGTTTTGACTTGAATACGCTGGATTGTGATCAAAGCGTTCCGAAGGACTTGCAAATTTTCCATGTGAATATTACTGTTCGCTATGTCAATTCCACTGCGTAACTCATTTTATGCAGAATACCCTTAGTCTTCAACAAGTCGATGTCGACTGTCCGTTGTGTGGCCACTAATTGAATATTCTCGCACCAACTGTGTGTTTAACTCTGTTTGTCATGACTATAGTTTGGTCTGAGCCTGAACTATTTGACATCTGTGATAATCTGCGGATATGATTCTTGTCTTCCGTTTACCACTATCATGACCCTCAGCGATCCAAACGTATTCACAGTCCACGTTTAGTATGGTTATGCAACCTAACTCTACCGTGCGAATGTCGTGACATTGTACTGATCGTAATACAAAACAAATTCGTTCACTTACTCAAACTCTCTGTCGTTCAGTTCGCGATCCATTGATCGTGCGCTTACCCTTTCGTTCGAGAACTCTGGTCTACCACTGAGCTACCATCATATTTGAGTGGCGTGCGCACTTCAGTCCTACTCTGTTTATTTGGTTGATGTTTTTTGTTGATCTTCGTCTGCCACTTTTTGTCCTTGTGACCGATTTCTCTCTCGGATTGCTTATTAGATTTATCGTTTTCTGCATGATATGCTCTGATGTTTGACAAGCCGTACAACCACTTCCAAGCACTCCACTGAACGCCTGATTAGTTGTGCCTCCGACTTGTTCCCGAGTCACAGTACAGTAGTCCTTTGTACAAAGAATGTCCTTGTCGATTGCCAAAAGAGTTTCTAATAAGAAAATGCTTTGTGTACAGAGTTGTCGGCCCACCAGTTGTCCCATCTTAGTCGTAAGTGACCTAACGAACTTCCAGTCACAGCTCCTAGGTTCATTAATACACTAACGATGTGAAGTAGTTACTGCGCTTTCAAGTTACGGAAACGCAAGGTTGGCTATCACTAATGTGTGAAATTCGGAAGTCGGTTTTGTGGCCAGGTAAAATTTATGGCAAATCTCTTCCATTCGTGGGGACAAACTGGTCCAGTGACATTTGTCTCTGTCGTTATTTCCTCGCAGTCTCCTAATTCATATTGATATTCATTTGCTTCTACGCTCATTTCTGGTTAGCCGTACAAGTTAAAAAAAGGCGTCTTGGCGCTTTATATCTGCTATCCTACATGTTTATGAGTCAAATCGAAACGCCTTGTTCTTTTTATCCACAACCTTTGTACATAATTTACATCCTAAAACGTAAGCCACTTGGTAAGGTCACACTTGACAAACGGATGGGACTAAAAAATACCAGCTGAAAGTGAGCGAAATAAATTTGTGACGAATTGTAGGGGATTCCGGTTTTTGTATAAATCGAATAACACCCACAGTTGATCACGGCTGTCGCGTTCTCATTCAGTAATTCATAACCTTTCCACGGCCAGGACACGGCTGCCCCATGAAAGCGTGGCCGGAGTTTAGTCCCGGTTGTGACAAGGATATGCATTACTGACGAAGTCTAACAAAACCGTAACTCTGGTCTAGTGCTTCTTTTCGAAAGGGACCGACTCGAGAGTTCATTGGAATGCGACGGCTGCGAGCAATCGTGCGTGACGTTCAGTTTATACTAAAATGAATTTGACCGGAAAGCAATAACACTCCGAACAAGGAGGTTTTGCCTACCGGTGCCGTAATTTGTTTCTTTCACAAGGGGATTCGATGCGGCAGACAAAAGTACATGCCTTTCACTTGGGTTTGGGGCTGTTACTGTATTTGCAATTTCGACATTACGCCGTTCCTGTGTTAAACATTCCTTGATACTGGAAAACCGAATCAGCGTGATTTCACTGCATTGTGAATAGTAGAGTTATCATCTTATAGTTTCAACAATGTGACCCACCGTTGAGTGAGGGTATCCGTGTCGGATTAGCCTGTCAGGGTGACCGAAGTCAATGGAAGCCTGGTTACAACACTCACCGCAAGTGACTTGTGCTGTATCACTTGTGGTTCCACCCACACACCCCGTTTTGAGTGTAAATTCAAACGGCTAAGACCAGGAGGTGTGTGAGTAGGGCCTTTATGTCCAGCTGGCCAGTGTTGGTTAGCCAGTTGATAGGCGAGTACGAAGCTGAAACCGCTTTCCTTCGCAAAATACACAGACTCTTATGGTGAGGTCTAAACTGGAAAGAAAAGTGTTGTGAACCCCCCCCACACACACACACACCCGCAATTAGACAATAGAAATAGAATAAGCGAGAGTACTACGCAGTCACGTTCAAATTGAGTTCCATTCCCTTCTGACTTCACCTCTCGCTCCTGGATGTTCAGTGTAATGCCCTTAAAATACAGATAGTCAACACCAGTTCACTTTTCCTAATGTATGTTTCAGTAGCAAGCAGCTTACCCTGATCCATGGGAAGGTGCGTTCGCTATAAATAGAGACCTTATAAAAACGAGAGTCTGGTGAATCGGCATCTGCATACATTAACACAAGTCTTATCTCAGTTTCCTATCCGGCGGGCTCAATGTTAACTCTGCAGAGCGGCCCACGCTGAACGGATAACAATGGGACAATTAGTGAGGACGGGTATATTTCTGTGAAGTCCAAACAGCTTACGAGGGCACTCCCCATGGCTTTCACAATTGAATCGGGCCAGTGAACGTTGACTGGGATGCGATGTACGTCCGTCCCAAGTTAGGTCGTTCAGCTTGATGTAGTCTACCCTGTTGTGCCCAAAATTAGTGATGACGTTGAATAACCAGGTCCACGGTGCCGAAAATGTGTTCTCACTGTACAAGACAACTGATGTCATTGATATCTACTCTATTTTATATTACATTACTGAGCACTCTTGTTGACCATTCCAATGGCTAGGAAACCTCGGAGAGTATCGATGGGAGTCCCCAGAACCATTATCTCATCCCTTTTACGTAATAATAGGACAAACTGAGCCTCACCCTCAGCCGATTTTGATGGACCACTCAAATGAGGGCATTTGAGTCAGCGATGCAGGTTTACAAGCTGTTACAGTAGGATGATGTTTGTTTCACGTGTTCTCGTCTATGTGATGGTTGGGAGAAAATCAGTTAGACGATTTATAGGCATGAATAGAAGTGAGCGATAAATTTAATGTAGCCACTGACGTGTATTCATATCAGGAACGGACAGTTACTTTTAGCTATGCAAATCTATTGGCCTGTTAAACTGGGTCAGGGGAGTGGTTGGCGAACTTGTAATGCATGTTGCCTGTCGAGTAAACTTTTGAAACTCAGCCGACTCGGTCGTGCATTGTCATCCAGTGTGAGCGGATACTACTTTTGACGATGTTCTGTTTACATGATAACATGTCCATTCCATATTCAGGTTTCAGAGAATGGCCTATTTGGCTCTTGTTTTCATTTAATGAGAGATCTGCCAATGGATTTCCTGGAATATGAAATGAATGAGAATTCGGTCCCCTCTACGGTGTCTGTAATGTTTTGAGAATTCATATGAGAATTGTTGTAATTTCGGCTGTCTGTTAGGATATGCGATATCATTTGTTGTTTTTCGCCGTGACTGTACAGTTTGTGGAAGAACTTAATTTGTATCACCCATGTTTCTTGATATTCTCCCAAACAGACACGAGTAGGTTGATGTCACCAAAGTGGTGAGAATAATTTTGATGACAAACGTGCATGACCTTGCCTTTGTTGGCGTTAGAAGTCAAGTTATTTTCTGTGGACCACTACCTCAGACAGTTCAAGTCGTTCTGTAAAGTCTCCACATCTTCGGAACAATCTTCAACTTATCAGAGTTCTGTGTCGCCGGCGTACATCATTATCGATGTCATGGCAATGTTGGGTAGTTAGGACACAAAAAGAATGGACAACTGGGGTCCTAACATGGGTCTTTGCGGAACTCCATTGTTTGCGGTGAACTTGTCTATTAACTGTCTGTCCACCTCGACACTGGCCCCACACCTAATTAGGTACTCCTCCAGCCACATGAGTATGCGCTCATTGGAGTCGTTATTATGGAGTTTGTGACCGCCTTATCTGTGAGCTAGTAGGTTCCTTAATTTGAATCTGACTTGGGAAACCTATGTTTGGGTTAAGTCAGTTAAGTTGCCCGTTGTGTGCTGTTTGAAAAAGACCGTGTTGATAGCAAAACCGATTTGCTTTAACAGAAACCCTGGCGCAGTTCCGTCACGCAAGTTCAATCTGTTTCAGTTAGTACCCGTTCCGTGCTGAACATGTCGATGTAATAAGAGGTACGTAAGCGAGCGGACTCGCATTACAAGATGTGGATTCAACGTTCAACGCTGTATGTGGATAGTGCTATGGGCTACCTACGAACGCTAATCTGTGACGTAGATATAGTTGACGCTTGGAAAGCTAGAAGACATACATTTAATCAATTTTCTAACGTCTGCTTCTCAATGTATTTTCCAGTTGACCATCACTCACATTTGATTGCAGCCTTCGCATTCAGATAGACTTTGCAGCCAGCCTCTTTCGAATGTATTTATTCAACTTTGTTTTGACAATTTTGACAGTTAAAAACCATTATGTCACGCATTGTGTTTCGTTCTTCCACTCATTCTGGTCAAAGATTTCCTGCCAAAAATTTGGGCATCCTAGTTTGGAAACCGATCGAAATCTTACAATAACTATTAAGTATATGACGATATCGCTCACCCAGCGTAATGCATGGCGTTTGAGCGCTGATCATTATCCATGTCTAGCCGTGTACATGAGATACAAAGTGGGGGGCGTGAAGACACTATGGTTACTGCCATAACTCTTCTCGATTCCTCCCGACATTTATTTATTCACGCTTGCAACTCGCCCGCTGAACTTACTCATTCACCACGGTCTTAATCTGACTTGAGTTGTGGTTCGCAATTAAACCTCATATGCCTGTGTTCATATGTGATTTTTTGGCACGGATTTATGAGTGAGTTGGCTACACTGAGTTGTTCCGCACGACCTGTAAATCAAGATCCCGCCATCGGTCTCAATGAAGATATTTCATCCTTCGAAGTACCGTAAATTAACGAGTGGTAGAATTTTTACACCTTCAGTTTTACTCTCTGTTTACCGACTTTTGCTTGACGACAAACCCTGTTCAATCCATTTGGTTTACGAGCCATCTGCACGTGATCACACTCTTCTGGCGCAATAGCCTGATTTGTTCGGATGCAAGATGCCTGTAAATACGACTTGTATTTACTGTGTAATGCATGGCACTTTATTGCTATCACATCCTATCCAATCAATCTCTTTTCTTGTTCGATTCATCCGGTCGGTGCCCGAGACATGCCCGCTTTCCTGTCTTTCTCATTTGGATCCTGTGTTTGCACTCGTTGCGTGTTCTCCCAACTTGCCTCCATTAAACATGTTCTTCCCACTCGGAATTCGATTGTGGCGTTTTCTTTTATCCAGATATTTGCTACTCGTGACTGTTTGCAGTTGATTCAGGTGATAAGTGAGTTCGGTATCCTGTTCCTCGTGATTTCAGTCTCCATAGTTTTTCGTGATGGTTGTTTGCTAATGACGCCGTCTACCATTCACGCGTCATCCGTTCGAACCCGGTTACGTCGTCTGCTCTTGATTTAATTCGGGTCACCTAACATTAGGTATGTGCCCTAGACTTTTGCTTAGCAATGAACATTATTCCGCTTACTTACTGCGCCAGGTGTAATTGACTTCATTCCATCCCGCCTTCGGTGATGTTGACTTCCAGTCAATTGTTTTTGTTCGAGGTTGCTCCATGCCATAGTCCTGAGTCAGCTTATGATTCAGGAAGGCACATGATATGGAATATTGTCCGGATCGCGAACCCGTCATTAGCCTCAGTTCTTCTCGTGAAAAGTCGCTATCAGCCTATTGATTTCTAGGGTCCGTTAATTCAGTCGGCAGTTGTCGCTCACTGGATCAGGATTCAGAAACTATTTCCACGACGACAGTTTGCTTCTTCTAATCTATGTAAGGTTTCTCGAATCCGGGCCACAGTATCGTCAAGAAAGTGTTGACTGTCATATGTCGCATTAGGTCTCATGTGGGCTGGTGCTGCCATGGGGAGTCGTGGTCACCGTTGCCGGAACACACAGCAAAGTGGTAATCGGACTTTGCTAATACTAAACTGCCAAGAACCCTTGTCAAACTTTTTACCTAGTACCTGTGGACTGAACTAATTTCTAAGTTGCACAACCGAAGTCGTTACTGTGAAGTCAGCTGATTTTGATATATTGGTGCTTGTTTTCTGAAGTGATCTCTACTGTTGGCTGTTTTATAACTGCAACCATTCACATTCTTCTCATGGGTTTTCTTTTGGGATACCTTGCTTTCCATCACATCAATTCACCTTTGTAATTAATTTCACGCTTTTTTGTTATCACCCTCCCAACCTCAGTTCATCAACTTTAGTTCTTCTGCGCCTACTGCTGTGACCGCTCCTTTCATAAATGCGACTTGTGTGCCAGCCCAGCCGACCTATCAGTTTTTCCAACCCTCTACTGGGCCTGGACTTTACTCTCCATGTACTCCCCAAGTCCAGCTGACGACCACTACCTTTTTACCTGGTTCCACTGGCATGCTCGTTGGTCATCCGCTGCCTCAAGCGGTCTTCTCGTCAGTGCAACCCCATGTGGTCCAACCAATGCCCACGGTGATGCAAACGTTTGTCACTCATCCACCGCATACGAAATTGATTTGAAGCTATCAATCTGCGCTGTTCCGTCGGATTCATGGTCTGGTAGTTTCCTGTTTTCTGTGAATCTGTTGGTTTGACGATGTCTCTAATGCTTGTTTCGGGCAGATTCGTTCTTTAGCTGGAATTCCTTGTAAACCTGATTGTCACGACATCCTCACAATCCTTTCGAAATGTCACTTATCACACGCGCCCGATTGTACAATCCGACCGCCGTTTCATGGCAGCCCCGTGCTGATTCTTCATCAGTTACGCGCACTCGGCGTTGCATTTACTTCTAAACTGGTTACCGTGTCTACTTCGTCTGTTTTTTCTCTTCCCAGTTCAGCCAAAATCCATGAGCTTCCTGCTCTTCTTTCGCTGTCAACTGTTAGAAGGAAAGTGACATCTATCTATCTTTCCTGGTCCACCTACTTTTGTTCTCTCTCGCGTTCCTCTCATTTACAGGATTTTTTTGATAGTTCTTTCCGTTAGTTTATTTTATGTTCCTCGCGGATGTTCGTTGCCAATGTTCTCATTGACCACCAAATGAATTACTCGTGTTGCTTTTTGTGTCCGACATTGTATAAACTTTCCACAGTGCTACCGTATTGAGACTACTTGACATTCTGTTTTCTTCTTTGCGTCTCTCTATATAAGTTGACCTAGAAATTATTATGGGTCAACTGTAGTCTGTGAGACGGACACACATTTGGATCTTGGGGCTCTGGTATAACCATTAGCATGGGCCGATTATCAGCTGGTAACCACCCAGAGGGTAGCATGGAGTGGTTCGAAAAATGCACGTCAGTACTCCGTGTAATTTGGTAATGCTCCGCTACTTAGCTAGACAGAGTGTATCATGTAGTCGGTTTGTATTGGCAGTGTTTGTTGGTGCCACTCTCCTTGTGTCGACCCTATTTGTTTACTACTAACTTTATCAAAGTTACGATTAACATTTGTACTCCTTTCTCCCCAACTTTTGTATGCGCGTAAATGTTTGTTTGAACGAGTGTGGTTACCGGCAACTCGCCCGTGCACTCGAACGTACTACTCCGCTGCGTGCTCGCTTGCCGCTTCGCTGTACTAACGTTTCATCTTGCTATTCGTCCGCTCTCACGTCGATTTCGCGCGTCGGCAATATACACCTTGTCTACTCGTTGCGTTATTCGTAACTGACCGTCCATAGCCCGTTGGAACTCTACACCCTTCATGTTTATT
This sequence comes from Paragonimus westermani, assembly GCA_008508345.1. Classification (NCBI taxonomy): domain Eukaryota; kingdom Metazoa; phylum Platyhelminthes; class Trematoda; order Plagiorchiida; family Troglotrematidae; genus Paragonimus; species Paragonimus westermani. The sequence continues at coordinate 49,452 of QNGE01001609.1, forward strand.
CTTCAATCAGCGACATTCCACTGTAAGCCTTTTTGGGTAGAAGTAGCTGGACTATGCGGGGCCAATACCCTTGATGTGTCCAGATACGGACGGAACCGGTCCGGGCACATTAACCCAAAACTAATCGTCGGTTACCATCGGGAGCGCCGTTTTGGCTTCAGGCACCTGAGTCAAAATGTAACGTTTCGGAGCTCCTGGTGCGGTCTCATAGCTCAGCTAGTATGACGCTTGCTGCGTTCCGGAGTGCTATATCTGTCGCTGGTTTGAATACAGCCGAAGCCGACCTTTAACAGTTGCATTACATCTGACGTGGTGGTCGGGCTTGTGTACTGTTTTGATCCGGCGGGCTATGCTGACTAGGACTCTGGTCCTTCCAGGTGCAACCTTGTCAGACAGGCCAAAGGAGAGCAGTCAGACGAAAAGCAGTTACACTCATAGGATTGTATGTCGCACTGCTGACCGCGTAGGAGTGCTTAGGCAGTGAGGCACGATCCTATGGGCATACAGCAGAACTATTTTTATAGTTGCGGCACTGCTGTCTTCCGTATCAGGAAGAA
>QNGE01001609.1:52304-81161 GCA_008508345.1 Paragonimus westermani
ATTGCAGGTAATCCGCTTGAGACTGTGGACAGTTTCACATACTTAGGTAGCACTATCTCGTCAGCATGTAATTTTGCTGATGAGGTATCAGCGAGGATAGCAAACGCACGAGTTGCCTTTACCAAAGTACGTCATCTGTGGCAGCGAAAAGATGTTCGGTTGTCGCTGAAAGGAAGGGTCTATAATGCTTGTGTGCGTTCCATTTTGCTGTATGGTTCTGAAACGTGGCCTGTCCGCAAGCAAGATATCAACCGGCTTGCTGTGTTTGACCATCGTTGTCTCCTTCATTTGACCCACATTAGGTGGGCTGACCGCGTGAGCAATGCGGTAGTTCGCCGGCGCGTATTCCGGAACGCTCGGGATGCGCGATCAATTGGTCAAGTAGTTACGTTGCACAGCTTGCGATGGTTGGGTCACGTGCTCCGTATGCCATCTGTGCGTTTACCGTACCGGGCATTATATACTGAGGCCACCAACAGCTGGTTGAAACCGCGTGGTGGCCAAGCAACAACGTGGTCACGAAATATGAAGACCTTGACTGCTCTATTGAGCAAAGTGGGCAGGCATCGCCTGCCTGGATGGGGTCTTCGTGATTACTCAAACCGCTGGTTAGAGACGCTATCCGAGATGGCGTTGTGTCGCAGTCAATGGCGTACCTGTATCCATACCATTTCTAGTTCTCCCATTCAATCTTTTTTGTCCTTCGTAGTACTCTTTCCTTCTAGGATATTCCACGTCACTGTTGAGGTGAGCGGCGGCCCGAGCCACAGTACCTTTTGATCAGGCTCATGGCTGTTTTGATGATGATGATTACATCTGAATAATCATATCTGCCGAAATGCTCATTAGCGAATAAAAAGTACTTACTCTTGCTGTGAATTGTGCATGCGTCGGACACCATTTGACACCTCCAAAAGTGGACAGTGTTGAATGGTTAGCCGAAAGGCTGCAGCTCGTGCACTTCGTACCACCTCATTTTTGATCGTATTCCCCATATGGTTATGTACTGTTAGTAACTACGTCTTCATAGAGTCCAGTCGTTTTGGCCTCGTGTGTTGATCCACCGACGTATCAGACTGAACACTTTAATAAGAAACTTGGGGACCGATCTAGGTCGATTTTTATTGAGACGTTTTGTTGTGCTTCTAGTCGAAAATGAATCACTGTCCAGTACTTACCAGCACTCATTTGAGGCACCTGCTATGTGTGATAAAGTTATTTAAGTAGGTAAGTTCGCGTTGGCAGAAACCGAAATAGCAGGATTGATAACCTGTTGAGACTCAACGATGGTAATCCAAATATACGTGGAGCAAGGTGTACGTTGTTGCATTCTGATGATCTAAGTGGTGCATGCCGTCACAACTACAGATTCCAGTTGGGCAGAGACGGGTGCGTGTTTTCAGTGCTTCTTCGTCCATTTGTTTCTCGTTGTCTTGGAGCTCCGGTACTTCAATTGAATGTCTCAGCCGACTGTGAACTATCCTCAAATTACGATACAACAAGGCGAGGTAAAAACAAACACGAGGATATCAGTCTATCCGTAACGCATGCACTCGTCTGAGTTTCCGACCCGATAAGACCAGTGAAGAAAGCGTCTATTCTGTTCACTCTACTGCATTGTTCCTAGTTAGACTGAGGTCGCGTGACTTTCGCATAAAACACTGTATGCGAAACGGATTAACACAAGCTGCCAGCCGACCACGGGGAGGCATATTTTTCGGCCAGTGTTCACTCGATTTTCAGAACAGCAATCGTCTATCACGGAGAAAGAAAATATTCCAGCCAACATGGCAGTCAACAGAATCAAAGATGGCAGTTAGTATGCACCACGTACTTTTTAACTAATAGCTCTTCATCACTCCGCGCATGTGTACCTTCTCCATGTTGACCTCGGTAAAGGTCATTCCAAAGGAGCAGCTACTAGTTTGGACGCATGTCGCATACTCAGACGTTGATCACAGTCAAATGGACGGAGCGGCTACTAATTTGAACGCGTACTGCTATGTTCCACCGATTTCTGACTTACATCGAAGTGAATGAGTTACTCTATACCCTGAAACTTCCATCGTCTAATGCGCCACGTCGTGACCACAGTAAGCTAGAATGTACCACGCGTCACCAAGTGGGAGAAACGGTCCTTCTGCCGAAGACTGGGCGGAATCGGAATGCTAGACAGCACTATTCCGCTTGTAGAAATCGACGAATCCGTCTTCATTAGACGAAAGTACCATAAAAGAAACTGTTTTCCTGAAGAGTGAGCATTGGGTGGAATGGGAAGGGAAACTAGGAATGTGTCTATGTTATTTTACTCTGGGAGAGAGAGGAATTCCGTCACCTTGACTCCCCTTGCCCGACGTCATGTGCGAGTGGGCTTAATCCTACACTTTTCATAATCGATTACGGCTCAATACCATTATTGTAGCGAAAACTTGATGGGTGTACCGAGTACTGGATACCATAGCTCGTTACGAACACTGAACTACCGAACACTCGGTTAGCCTTATGGATCCAGAAAGTTCAATCATCCACATATGAAACGCTAAAAACTTGCCACCTTTTAGGCGCAATCGAGCCCCGTGACCACGAGCCGGTGCCGCCTCTCCGTCACATGCAGATTTTATCAGGAACAACACCAGCGGGGAGCTTCCCGTAGAGAGCAGTGGCTCCGACGTTTTCTTAGACAACACGAAACATTCTTAACGAAAACCCGCCGCAACTTTGAGACACTAAGTTGATATGGTCTACCTATCGTGGGAAACGTACGGCAGCAAGCTTCAATGGTGCGACGTTTGATGTAGCGTTCAGTTAACTCTCACCACCGAGGTAACTGCCATTAATGGTTGCGCACATTTCGTTAGCCGCCATTGAAAGCACTTCTAGTAGAATCAGCTATTCGGAAAAACGCCCGATGATGCCAGCATCCTTGTCTTTTGGGCCTAATCAGTAAACAATATAACCAAATCGGATTGGTTGCCGACAGAATTCGTCTTGTTGGTCGCCATTCCGTTCTAAAATATCGCCAAACATGGGTCTGTTATTTCGTCAGCACTGATGCTGAGATCAGCGTGGTCTCAACTAAGGCCAACAACTTAAGGAGATGAGCCGCGTACAACCTCCGCGCGTTCACCAGAAACACTATCAAAGTGTTCAGCTAACTTTCTGCCACCCTTAACTTAGGTTATCGTAGATCCTTTTGATGTATCATAATGAACGCCGACGCCCAAACGGTGATGATCGGTGTCATTAGTTTACAGCACTTCGATCTTCCAGTAAACTCTGAATGACGACGTCTGGCCAGCCAAACTGTAAAGCCTATTTTTGTCAGGATCTTGACTGACGAGATTTTTCTCCGTGCCATGTATCACAACTGTAGGCAATTAAAGTCGTTCAACTTTGTGATCGCCAATTTTTCGGCTGTCTTCCGGGTCTTCACCTCTGCCACCACAGGTTCCATGAGATCTCAGCTGATTAAGTCCGGTCCACATATGCTAGCAGGTTAGCACTGGGTCGGCTGGAAATAGCTATTACCGAATCTGAGCACATGCTCGAACTTGGAATTATCGATACATCCAGTATCTCATAGGCCACGCTGTTCCATGTGGTGCTTAGAGAGTTGGAGATTGATGTCTGTGCGCAGATTACTGCTGGTCTGAAAACATCACGGTGCCCGACAGGTAACACACACAGCTGGCTTTTATGGTGTCCGTTTGCTCCCGATAATCATCCTGCTGAACACCCACCACCGGACCCAGGGTGTTGACAAGGATGTGGCCAGTACAGCCGTTATCACACCGTTCAGTTTAATTCGGTTTTTACGCATTACATGAGGTTCATTCTAAGACGCGGTCCCCAAACGATTTGCTCATCGGCTGTGTCGACGATCACTGTATGTAATTACGAGTGAGAAAAAAAGACAAATAGATATATAGTACGACAACATTATAATCCATCTGCAAAGAAGGCGTGATAAGAGGGGGAGAAAACTGAAGCCTACAAAACTGGTCGTGGAACTAGGAGAAAAATCAGTTCATGTGTTTCGCAGGTTCAGTAAAAAGGGCGTGATATTACGCTAATTTACGTTTTGCGGGGTTACTAAAGGCCGATTTCAAGGTCACAACGAAAATTACGTACAAACGTATTGTTAAATGTTTTTGCTATTTCCTGCTGTAAAAGGCGCTAAAAAATCTTGAGATAAACTGACTTGAACGAAAGGGAAGGATAGTCTGGATAGTGGGCAGACATTTAGGCGGACTCGAACGTAGGACTCCGTCGGGTGTTCGGAGAGGTCCAAAAGTTTGAAATCCCGCAAACTAGTCAGACCGAGGTCTTGAGCATTCATTTGTTGCGGAAATTTTCATTGCACAACGCATGTTCATGGGAGTAATAAGCACGTTATTTCACTTGTTTAACTGAAAGATTTGCAATTATCACATATACTTTCTGTAAATGTTTCGATGAAGACTGTGCTTTATTAATATTCTTGTTCGGGCCAACAAGGTATATTAGCATGAAAATCCGGAGGTACAGCCTATAAATAGCTCATGAGATCCAGTAAGTGTAGTTGGCCATAACGGGTCTTCGGTTTTGCAGACTAGACTCATCAGTTGTAACTACGGTGAAACTAACCCTTGTTCTAAGTAGTACATCTACCGCGTCATTTCGCGAGACGATCTCTAAGGAACACCTGATGTCCTGTGATGCACACCCAGGTAGCATGATTGTCTTTTGGGTTTCTTTTGACCGTCTTTTGAGTGTCTTGACTGAACATCTGAAAGTCACCCAAATTACGGTCAAACGGAAAATTTTCCACTAGCCTTATTTTGTTACGCTCACTTCTCGGCTTCGCTCTTAATTGCCGTAATTAAAGAACTCTTCTTGTTTTCAGGTTTCATCTTAACGAAATCATGCTTTCGCGCAGCGTAATTTATACATCAGCCATAAGTTAGGAACAAAACGACTTTACGGAGTAAATATTTGATGAAGTTTCATGAAATGTGCAAAGTGGAGGAAGATGCAATTGTCGGGAGGTTATTCATACACACTTTTTTACGTAACCGCTGTTCTTCGCGCTCATTATCCAATTCTGAAAACTTTCTGACATCGGCCTGACAGTCCAAATCTAAATAAAACTGGAACATCTCGGTTAATATTGGAAATGCGCTAATACACGACCTTAGTTGAATCAAGGAGAATATTGTACTAATAAATAAAATCGAACGCTTATTATTCTGTGCTAACTAAATGATCATCAAAATTCTAACAATCTAAATTGGACACGTTCCGGTCAATTAAACAAGTCCGCAGAACCTAACTATAAGTGGAATGTCTCAGTTATTATTGAAAGCACAACAATATGCCACCCCAGTAAAACCATTCACTATGGCAGTACAATGACGATTGGAACGGAAACTCGCCGTCCGCAACTCTTCACAAAATACGCCTCCAAACCCCGAGTTGCAAACAGTGACGGGGTTGAGTCCGAAAAACAGTCAATATAAGCTAAGGACGGCTTGCTTGTTATCACTTACGCAATCACAGTTTCAAATCGTGGGCTTGATTGATTGTGGGCCAGAGCAGGCCGTGTCCGCACGAACTTCTGTGCATTCGGATGATAATGGCTTCGGCAACAGTCAAACTTCGGGATCTCACCATGCTAAAGGATTGCACGACAGAGTGAGCACTGGGTCTGAAACCTCACATGAAGTGGCCTGACCTACGAAATGTATCCATTTTTTGCTGGTATCTGAAAGGGTGTCACAAAGATTTGATTCTACGAGATAGAGTGCTGGAAGAATGCAAGCATGATGAAATGACACGGGGATATGGGGAAGTGGGCCAGTCAATGGAGGGCGGAATGTCGAGCGCTGCACTAGAAAACAGATTTGGTGGATGTTCTAGCTAGTTACATTATCAGGTGGGACGTAGTTGTGAGGTTTCGTAAAACACTCACATTCTGGGTAAGAGGATAGTTTACTGCAGAGTGATCGGATAATGCAAAAAGGCCGCGAAACTTCGTATGGCTATGGTGGCCTACAAGTAGTAGTCAGGATCGTGTGCATTTTCATCTGCGAAGCGTTCCTTCCAAAAATGTGATTATTAGAACCAGACTGGTAGCGCTTATGAAATGCTGCCAAGTTACCGTTTCATTTAAATTCCCGAAAACTTTTTTGCAGTAGGCGTCGCATTTCTTTTACTTTTGGTTTGGAGGTTCTCTCAGACGTCCTGGATCTGTGGTTGATGTTCACGGTCATTCCAAATAATGGAGCGAAATGTTCACGTTAAGAAGAGGATGACTTTACTTGTAAATCCTCGTCTTATTCGGGAATATAGGGACGATATCCCTAGCATCCTAAAGAACTTTCGGTGTCCTAGTCTCAGGACTCCTTCTAGTCAGCAGGTTGAGTGATCTAGCTAGTTGTCCATGACTAGGAGAGGTATTTTCAGCATTAACCGGGGGTTTCATCAGAGAGGCTTGACCGCGCATGGTGATTAGAAATATAAACGTAGTTCGATTTCCGGTATCCGCTCGGACGAGCAAGTTATGGTGTTGACACTTGCAATTTGTTGATCTGGAGAGCTCGAAGAGAAGTCGAACCTGACAGTCGAGTCACAAAGCTAACCGAGTGTGCTACTGGGGTTCCTCTCCAATTGAGAAATATCATTGCGCCATATTTCCGTTTGGAATGGCGTCTGATCTCCAAGCGCTTTCATAGAACCAGAATGTGAACAACGGTCAATTTGCTGTTATTTTTGACGAATTCGCTCGTAGAAAGTTCGTTTGTGAACTTTGGTAACAGTGGACAGCATTTTTGCCGTACTTGCTGGCGAATCCTTAGGCAATGGCTCTCCTGTTTTCTATCCTACAAAGGTAATCAATTGGGTACATTGAACCTACTCATTCTCATTTGCACTTTGTATCCGCTTGAGGAATTCTGTATCTATTGTGTCAGTAAAAGTTCCAAATGCTTTGATACCCATATTAATAGAAGTCCTCTCAGGGAGGGTGTAAGTTGAGAAAGTTACAGCGCTAAATATCGGATAATGCTGGTGCGAGGTCGTTGTAAACTTCTCAAACTTACTGTGTAGTCTCAACATTCTTGCCCATAAGTCCGCCGTTGAATTAGCTGCTTGCGGTGAATGTTTGATTATTGGTATGTGCTAATAGAACGTTAAGGAGCACGTTCCCTGATCCATTTATTCCCTCCTCATTGGTTCGTCTCCTTACGTTGAGATTCTTTATAATAATTACGAACCTTTCCTGCAATCTGACATGAACACTCAAGTCACATGCGTGACAAGCCATTTCTCCCGTTAATGTTGACTTTGATGTATTACTAAATCTTGACATCGTTCACTTGTAGGAGCTTGTTTCCGCGTAGTGTTTCTTCCTTACTTTTCTTTGCCGGACCCATTTTATACGTACCTTCGTTTCATTTGCGTTTGGTCGCCCCACCATTACAGGGCGGTTACATTCGATCATATTTAGGCGAACCGTAAATCTCAGAGCATGTATATTTGATGAATTCAATATCGACTACTGTTGATACCGGACGTCTGGTGGTTGTTTCATCGACGCTCCGTCTACTCGCAACGTCTATCAACAAGCTGGATACAGGGTGGTCACGTCTGTGAGCAACGAGCGCCTATAAGTCCTGAGCCCGTCTATAAACCGATTCGGATCTACAGGGGAAGACGGTAAGTTGCTCGATTTGCTCAGAATTTGTTGGCGCTCGTTGCTCACCAACGCAACTATCTTGGATCCAGCTCATCTATAAACTTCGCGAGTAGACCAAGCGCTGCTCGAACAACCACCAGACTTCTGGGACCGACATCCGCTATTATTCTAACTCGACTTAGGAACGCATCGATAATGGAAACTAAGCATGACTTGCTGCTGTTCCTTCCTTCTGATTTCCTGATACTTGCTGTTGAGATTATCGTTTCAGCAATGGAGCCAGGCTTTTAAGCAACAGAAGGATGGCAACGGACATCGATCCCGGTGTTCGGAAATTTTGCATCTTTATTTGCCATTGCCGCGCTTTTTAGCACGAGGGATTATTGTTGTGCGGTTGGCAAATGTTTTCGTGACTTGTTTTAGAGGGGGAACTTTGTGTAATTCCCACCCACTACAAAACGTTGCATGTTACTCTCCGCGATAAATTTGGGGAACTTCCATCTAGTAAATTTTCGCATCAGAACGTATTATGTTGAATTTCTTGAGGCAAACGCGAGATTTCTGGCAGTCGTAACGTTGTGGTTGATGCTTTCTGGCCAGCGTCGACACCAGTGTGTCACGACCAGGTAGAGTTGAACGTCTTGGCCGAAGTGCAACTTCCAGCAATTGCAGGTATGATTCTTTGTGACATTTTTGTTGACCGTCTTTGTCCATGGAGCCTGTTGTTTATCGACGACTTTTGGCACGCCACATAATATCAACTCTCATGGCATTCGGGACACTGTATGCAAAAAGGCATCAGAAGTTGGGCGCGCGCACTTTTAAACTGTCATTAACCCTAAGTTCATCACAAGGTATCAGCTCCGATAGGCCGATATCCTACTGTCTTTTCCTGTCCATCGCAAGTGCAAAACACCGTCGTCTGTCCCCTCTCGCCGTCTAATGTTATGTCCTATCTCTTCACGATGGCAGAACGTTTCACTGCATGGTTCGAAGCCTCCTCAATACCCGATAGTATGGCCAACACAATATTTCGAGTTTTCGTTCAACGCCCAGTTGGATCACGTTGTTGTGCAGCTACTATGGCGACAGACCTTCACCCGCAGTCTGAGAACGATTGCTTCGTGGAAAATTTGCATACGTTAGAGTGCCACTACTCTTGCACTACCGCTTACCATCCAGCTGTGAATGGAATGGCTGAGCGCTTTCTCCGACAAATGTACTGTGCGCTCAGTGCAGTCGACTACAGTCACTGGGCGGATGTTTTGCCACTTACAGTACTTAGTATCTGCGTAGCCTTCAATGTCGGCCTCAAGGTACTCCGCACCAAACTTCCTTAAAGCTAACCTTTATGCTCACTTGGGATTCGCTCATTCACCGCCACACAACACTTCAGGCTTGGCGACTAGTTCTTCACATAGCTCACCGTCAAGATGAGTCTTTACTCTTCGAAAGACGTTGGACAAAAGGCCCGCAAACTTTCCGTCTTGAACGCTTCCACCAGTGTATTCGCGTTCTTGCACGCGTGAATGGGTAGCAAGGAACCTCGGAGAATTATAAAGAATGAACATTCGAAGTGCTGTACAGAGCAGAGCGCATGTATGCCATAGATCACATGGGAATGCAAGAAGTCCTCTCTTTTGACCGTATCGAGGCTGCCAAGTACACTTAGCCTGACACGTCTTTTATTTGATTTCTTTCTCGCTGACCCCTCAGCCCGTGATTGCCGACGCTTCCATCATCAGCTTGGACAAGGTTGTCTTTGAATTCTTGAAGCCTGCGCTCTTGCCATCGACCACTATCTTTATTGCACGTGAAGCGCAATGGCTAGAGCGGTATGTGAAACACCAGTAACACATGTACCAACACAGTCGCAAAAGCAAGGAAAAAACGTTTGAAGGTCAACAAAGGCACTGGTAAGCTTATTCACTTTCATTCACCCGCATGTCCATGATTGCTATTTAATTCGGATAAGAAGGTCAGTTATCCCCATGTCGATTTTCAACTAATTTCGTTTCGTCTTCTATGGAATGCTCTACGAAACGTCGGTGTGGTGCCACCACAAACCGCGGCCATCTTCGATTCTGTAGTTGATTTCGCTTGCAGAAGTACCATAGATACCCCATCTTGGAACTCCAGCCAATTTGCGATCGCTTCGTCACTTTCGGGGTAATATAATCTAATGACAGCTTGCTAGAGACCGTGGGCACTACCCACTCGCGGCGTCTGCAAATAATCATACAAATCTCAGATTGATTGGACGTAAGCTAGTAGGTCGTGAACCAGCCCGGTCCAAGGGTGCTTGGCGTTAATTGCTCCCATCAGTATCGTGGGGTTGCTATCGCAAAGCCTTTTTAAGAAGTAATGTGTAATGACCTGAAGACTCGATTGACCCTCCTTTAGTGTGATTTATATAGTGGTCATATAACTCATGGTTGCATAGTATACTTAAGCTTCCAAGTACGTCTTCGTGATGTATATCGTTTGCATATCGCCCGTGCTAGATGCTGAGCCTCGTTCAAAGTTATTCGGAACTACAGGACGCAATCGTCAAAGGAGAGCTAACTATCTGGTGCAGGTATTTAATAAGCCACCTAAAAAATACTCCAGAGTGCCATTCCTCCAAGTACGCGGAGGGGAGTCACGATAGCTCGTATCTTCTTGGGTGGCACTAGATTTTCCCAACTAGGTATCAATCAGATAATCCAAATCGCATCTTACGCAAAAAAATGATAGATCGTTTGTTAAAAAGAATCCTCCCCCAAATACTATATTTAGTTATTTTGCTCCCGCTCATTATGCTTCTGTCTTCAGGTAGCTTGACTGAAGAGAAGGACTGGTTTCACGTCAGACACTATCGTTGACGATATTTCCAGGGCTTCTAACCGTGTCTCATATGGCCCACTTAGACAAAAGCACTAATATCACGGTGCTTAACATGAGACCGTCTGCTGGATTACCACCATTCTTCATGATGGGGCTTTGGGAGTTAAAACCATGTAAGGCTTTTCGGCTTCTCTTTTCAGTATTTTATCAAGGGGCAGTGCTAGCTTTGCTGATATTCCTGGGTCGCACCAGTGACCATCTAGTTCGTCCACCTTGTAATAAACTGTGTCACGCCGCAACCATAATAATCTGGAACTCTGACGATCCCAGTGCCTTACATTTGAATGCCGACTCAAGCAAGCGTCGAAAAAACTATTACACTTCCTTTCTAATAGTCAAGGCTTGCGCACACGACAATCCAGGGGGTCTTGGGCATTGGTTGAATGCTTGACGGTGAGCTGGGTGCAGTAGACATGACAAAATCTATCCGAAACTGTTCACATTTCACTGTAGTCCAGATTTTGCTCCCGGTATCGCCTGCTGGTTGTGAAGAGGAAATCTGTTTTGGACGGTCCAGTCATAAAGTTTTCCTCGCCCACGTATGGAAACAACTCGAACCACTAGTTTCAATAGTGGAGAAACCGTTATCTGCTAAACCGCTAAGGTTACAGAGAATGTTAATCAGAATGAAAAAGTATGACTCTGGTTCAATCTATCAGCCAGGAACTCAAATGTACGTAGCTGACACTATCCAAAGCTTACGAAAAAGGTTCCTCCTGCGACGAACTTCATTTTAAACACTGTTGCGGCTATTGATTGTACTATAACGAAAGCCGCACTAATCACCGACCCAAAAGAAACAACGGCACAGGAAGCCACGCTACAACGTCTGGCTGAGACAATTAGAAACGGGTTGCCACACGATAAGAAAAAATTGCCAGTGAAATCAGCAGTCTTCTTTAGCGACCACGATCGATATATCCCGGAAGACGGTTTAATATTCAGGGGAGAAAGAATCGCGATTCTAAAATATTTCAGCGGAAGATTTTGCAGCACGTTCACTCGGCACATACGGAAGTGAACAGCTGTAGCTGGAGGAAGAAGGAGTTTATCTGGTGGCCTCAGATGTCGAGTTCCATAAGGGACCAGGTAGAGAGTGGTAATGCGTTTCGGGCTATTGACTCGAAGCAAACCAGGGAAAAGATGGTGATGCGTCGAATATATCAAAGACCCTGGCAAATATTATCGGCGGACATCTTTACATTCAACAATGAGCAATACTTGGTGGTAATAGACCAGTTCAGCTATTTCTGCGAGTAGAATGACCGAGTTCCAATACTTCCAGCGCGTTCGTTGATAAACTCCGAGCTCAATTTGCTCGCTACAGCAAACTTGAGATCTTTTTTTCTGACAACGGACCACATATCACTGGCATGGAATTCAGGAAGTATGCCGAAAAGTGGGAATTCGAGCACCGTACAAGCAATCTGTACTAACGTCGGCCAAATTGTAAGGCCGAAGCGGTGGTCAAAATGGCAAAGCGACCGCTGCAACTGGCCCAATTATTCGGAAATGACCCACAGTTTACGTCAGCGGAGAAACGGAATACTTTTAGCGAAACAGTGTCCACAGCTCGGCTCAACGAATGTTTGGGAGAAGAACACGAACGCAATTGTCGATCGCCGAACGTAACTGAAGTGCACGATGATTTGGGGAGACGAATGCTATCCTAGAAGTGATACTACGACATAGGAGCCCGCGACCTGCCGGTTCCAGAGGTAGGCGACAAGGTATGGGTACAGTGCGTTCCAAAAAACCCACGGCGACGGATAGAAGTAGTGGTGGTGTACTGCGGATATCGGTCATAAGAAATAGATTCCGGAGGGTTACTGATGAGGAGGAATCAGGTGCATGTGAGAAAACGAGCAACATCGGATGAAGAGCTCCTCCCCAAAGAGAAGAAAGCATAATCACAGAACAGGAGTGGAGTATATTACGAAAAACGGTAGGATGTAAAGGGATTGGATTGGATAAAAGCATCGATACGAAGTCAACCACTGATTCGCAGAAAGCTATAGCTAATCACTATCGGAAATGCGAACAGATTGGTATGTCAGTGCAGGGACCAATCAGCATATCACGCTGCTCCAGTGTCGACTTTTTTTAAATGAGCACCCGAGTGAAAACAAGTTGTTTAAATGCGTCACGCGTTAAAAAAGAAGCTACAAGCGGAACCGAGCCGACCAATGAGGAAGTCAAAGCACCAATTGTAATTCTTCATTTTACTGATCGGTTTAATCCGTAAAATTACCAATAGAAATTCAATAAACTGATATTTCTTTTGTGTTACGGACACTGACTTCTGCTTTCGTTACGGAAGGTAGCGATTCTCAACCTGGTGTCAGAAAAGAAGAAAACTGCGGTTGGGGAAAGAAACAACACGACGAACCCATTAACAGTTGTTCCGCTCGAACAGCGCGAACAGACTTGCGAACAACTGGTGTCTACGGAGAGAAAAGTACGAAGACCTTTGCTTATTAGCCAATCTTACAGAGACCAGTCTAGTCGGTAAAATAGCCAATAAAAACTCAGTAAACTGGGGTTTGCTTTGTTCCACGAATACTGACTATCGCTGTCGTTTCGGGAGATAGTGAGTTTCAACAGGTTCCCTAACACCGCGAACATTTTTTTCAAACCCCGCACTGAGCGAGCGAAAAAGTCCAATTTTCCGTGGATGAAATTTTATTCTACACAGCCTGTTACATCGTACGGTCGGACTTTCACCCTTATTTAGTGATGCAGAACTTCCGGCAACCGTCATGTGCCAAATGTTGATGGCCTTCAATTCTACGTCGTTTCACGCGATACAATAAGTTCCGACGAGCTCCACTCCCGAATTTTTGAGCAGACAGCTGCTAGTCTGGCAGAACCTCTTCATAAAGTGTGTAAACAGACGTTTCCGACTGACATCCCGCGCAAGAAGATGGAACGCACATTGAAGCGTGTCATCCTCAACCCCCTTTTATTCTACCATATTTTTTCCTCCACACAGCATCGATTCCCCCCTAATCGGTCACGCGTGACAAATATACTCATTTTCATGAATGGTCTGATGGAGGCTGAAAGTAATGACCTCAAACCAGGTGCCATCTTCTTTGACTTTGCCAGGGCTTTCGACCATGTCTCGCATGGTCTCTTGAAACGCAAACTGGAGTATTGTGGTATTTGAGGGGGTTTCTTAGCTGGATCGTCTCTTTTCTTGATAATAGAACTTTTGCGGTTGTAACCGGATCGGACATTGCGTCTCTCCCTTTTCTTTGCGCGGGGGTTCCTCAAGGTTCAGTGCTAGGTCCTCTGTTATTTCCGATTTTCACCAGCGAACTTCCGGGCGTTATTTCCAGAAACGCTTCACTATTGGTGGACGACCTGAAAAAACCGGATTGCCACTGATCCCAGTGCACCACAGATTGATCTTGACGCAACTAAGCGCTGGTCGGACGACAGAGTTAACTCGCTAAATTGCAATGTGTGTTCGCATGTCACTCGGTGGAGGTACTTGCAATGATTTCGTGATTCGTAGTGCATTCACTATAGCAGATATGATAAAAATCGCTTTAAAGAGAAATCTGGTCATCTGGCTCTCGTCTAGAATATCTTTCGCATATCACCATGAGATGGCGGCAGAAAATGGGTTTATCGCTCTTAGGGCGATTAGGAGCGTCTTCCTCCGCACTAACAAGAGGACACTCCAAACACTTGAAGAGGTTAGTGTAAGACCGTTCCTCGAGAGTGCTAATCAGTTCCTGCATAGCGGCCAGAAGGAAGACATCCATGGTTCAGTGCTTCCAGCGCGGCTACCGAACTAGACACCGGCCTAAGAAATGTCATGTACAAGCCTCGAGTTAAAGCTTTTTGGTTTGTGTACAGTCAACGTTCGAAAACTGCGCAGTGATTAAACGCGCGCACACCTCTTTTTATGGAGTCCGCAGACCATCTCTCCACTGTAGTGACAGATGAATGCCGGGGATCACATCACTCGTGGGGATAACTGAAAATTTGGTTCACAGTTTTGCTGCCATTTTCTACCCATGGTGTTGCTCCGTTGTTGCCTTGTACATCATAAAATTATATACGACCGTCATTCGTTATCGATTAATAATCCATTACTTAATAGATTAATTAGGTTCTTTAGCATATGTTTCTTTCCGCTCCATCCTGTTTCTTTCGCGTAAACGTTTGTTTTTTTGCTTGCAAACTGACAAAATGGCACAAACGAGATCCAGCAGCGTTGGTGGGTGAAAAGTATTGGTTGCTCATGGCTGTTTCGACAGGCGCATGACAGTTCAGAAGGCGTGCCTGAACTGGCACCACCATAAGTGTCTTGGTGCACTCTCTCCACTTCTTCTAGCAGACTGCTCATCCGCATAAGTTGCCTTTATCGAGAAGGCTGCATTCCGTCCGAGGTCGTGCTCGTCCCACTGCTCACCATCCTTGGGGGACTTTACCCCTTCAGAGAAATGCGACGTACTCTGGTTCAAACTTCAACTCCGTAGTCGCGACATGCCCTTCTTCGGGGTTGCGTACCGTTGGCCATCGTGCATCACATCAGACAACGCGGCTGTTGTTGCCGCCGTGGACCGTCCTACGTCTACCGTGTGTTTCTTCTATCTCCTCATTATAAGTGACGTTATTGCACCCAAACTCAACTACATGGCTATCGCCAAAGAGAACTGTCAAAGCAGACTTCCATAATCCTCGACGATTTTTAACTAGTAGATTGTCTGGGTAAAGCATGTCAGACCATCTACAAGGCAACGTGCAGGGTGTACATCATCCTTGCTTGATCCAGCTATCACCGATGAAACCCACGTGGTAGATAGAGCGATCACCAGACCACCTCTGGGACGTTGTGACCACGAGTTGTTAGCCTTTGATTCCATCTGTTACTGGCCTTTAAATGCTGTAACTGAAACTTCGCCCCGAAATTTTCAAATAGTAGACTTTTACCCACTAAGGACACTAGTAAGTACATTTAAGCTCACATCCTACTCAGTGAACTCAAACTACCTTTGTTTCGAAGCCGCCCTTTGTGACAGGACGGTTGTTCCTCACAAGCTATGGGAGTCCTCTTTTGTAGCTCGTCCGTGGAAAATGCGTCGCCTTCCAGATATACGTACTCGGCTATTCTCTGTATACAGAAGCCAGCATGTAAGCGGGAAGACTCAGATGCCTGCGGCTCTGTACGAAACTGGTGTAAGCGGGGAATCCGTCAACACACCCAACAAGTACAGTCCAAAATCCTACTGAGAGCCAGCGAGAATAGAATTCTTTTCAAGTCTATGCCTCGCCAAAGAACAACTGAGCCTTCGGAGCTTTTACTGAGGCTTACAGAGGGAAAACCTCCCCCCACCCCCAAGTGGTTGCCGAGGTTTTCACAGAATACTAGTGAGTAGTCTATAATGCGGTTCCATCAAATTGACATCCATTTCTCATGAGGAGAAACTTATAATGCCCACTTGTGACAGCTGACTTCTCCCTTGACTAAGATCAGTCCATAAAATGCCATGAGACTAGATGCGGTTCACCCCTGTATCCTCAAAGAGGCAGCTTAGTGCTTGGCGGCGCACCTCCATAGCCACTGTAAACAGACAATTCGGACCGGCACTCTCCCGAAAGCATGGAAAGATGCCACTGCAAAACGTATTTGAAGCGGACTACCGCCAACATCCTGCTACTTATCGACTAATCAGCCTTAACGGCATCCCATGCAAGGTGATAGAGCGTTTGTTAGAACGCGACACCCCTAAGCATTTTCCACTAATAACCTCTACTCTTCTACTCAGTATGGCTTTCTTCCAAGTCGTTATTGCATATACAATACGTTGACCTTCATAGATACCCTAAAGGAGACCAAAGACAGTGGTCATAGTGAGATGCTATCTTTTTCAATTTTGCAAACTTCGACCGTGTCTCATATGGTCCTGTTTTACGTAAATCAGAAGCCTGTGGGATCCAAGGAGAGTTTCTCCGCAGGATAACTTCATTTTTAGGTAAAAAAAGATTTTCAAAGTGAAAACCGATTCGGGTCTTTCTACTCCTTACCCCGTCTATTTCGTGGTACCTCAAGGATCCGTACGTGAAACAGTTTCTTCTCTTTATGAACTTGAATAAAACTGAGAAGACGCAATTTACGTGATGTTCTCCGGAATAATATCCCGTACATTTCAATCACACATGGACATGTAACTAATTTTAAACGAGTCAAAATTCCACAGAGCGGAAGTCATGGATTGAACAGACAGACATCAAAAATGAAAATCACAATTGTGGAACTGCTGACTATCAGGGTAGCCGCAGTGTAAACACAAATTGTTTTTGAACACATATAGGGGGACTGTGACGTTCAATGGCCATAGCCTCAGCAAACTGGAGTATGCGTTTCCGGTTGCTCCGAAAGATCACCGAGAATGCGTCGGAAACTTTGACTGTGTCCTGTTTGTATTAGGTCCCCTGCGACGGAAGATGCGGGGTACAGTCCAACGGCATCTATACAGACTCCTGGCATTTCCAGTTGCGTCTCCAACCATTTGGGTACATGCTCCTTGATACGAACAGCTAGTTGTCGGTTTGTCCTCCCTATGTAGCTCATACGGCAGCTAAATGAGTATTTGTATAGACAGTGAGATGTGACAGACGTACACTGTTTGTTCGTAACCGAAGCGACTGATAGAGTTCTAGTTCGTTGTATTACACACAATTTTGCAGCGTTATAAGTCCTGGATACAGCCGCTGTTAGACGCTTCCTCGTCATTGTTGACCAGCTGTCCCCCAGAAACGGGAGTTCTAAATACACCGTCCTCTTCGGTACTGTCGTCACTTCTACGGTTGGAATGACGCCTCTGCTGTACTTTTTAATAAATCCCAGAGGGTACTCGTTGACTTGCAGAGTGTCTGTCAGTAAGCCTAACTCTAGTTGCAGGTTGTCTTCCATGCAAATCCTCCGTGCTCTATGGAAAAGCGTCCTGACTAGACTTCTCTTATGCTGCACCGGACAGAAGCTTTCGAAGTGCATGTACTGTCCAGTCCAGGTAGGTTCCCTGTAGACAAATCTCCCTTCTGTGCCATCTCGTCTTCGAGGGACCAGAATGTCCGGGTACGGAAGGCAGTCATTCACTTCGTTCTCTCATGTAAGTTTTAGGTTCGGGTGAGCCTGGTTCAACTTCGAGAATAACGTATTCGATTCACTGTGGCTGTCAAAGATGGTTAGAGTTTCATCTACTTAGCGTCTGTACAGCACTGGTTTTGACAAGCATTCGCATATTGTGGATTCTACTTCGACCATGAAGAAATCCGCTAGAAGTGGACCCAACGGACTGCCCACTGCAACCCCATCAACTTTTCAGAAAATATGCGTTTGAAAGTTGAACCTTTCATTTTGTGCGGCTACCCTGGTGGTCAGCAGTCTCACAATTGTGATTCTCATCTTTGATGTCCGTCTGTTTATCCCCTCGAGCCATGATTTCCGCTCTGTGGAGTTTTGACTCGTTTGAAGTTAGTTACATGTCCATGTGTGATTAGAATGTACGAAATGTTACTCCGAAGAACATCACATGATTTGCGACTTCTCAATTTTCTATTCAAGATCCGTACTTGATCCACTGTCTTTACGAATCTACAAAAATGACCTATCGAGCTTAGTTATAGCAAAATCTTCCTTCCTGCTGTCGACTTAAAAATCTGGAATGCGTGTGTTCCCAGTGCATTGCAGACTGACTTTGGCCGTACTAACAGCTGGCCAAATGACTGGAACCTCCTTCCAAAAGACAGCAAGCGCGCACATATATCGCTCGGTGGGGGGACAATGAGAACCCATTCGTGACACGGTTTATGAGGTGTAGTAGATCTCGCGAAGGTTGACTGTAATGGCGGCCCAGGGATTTGGCTGCCGTTTGGTTTCTCTTTCTCTTAGCACCACCGAATGACCACCAAAATGATTTTTATAACCCTTGGGGGTGATAAAAGGCCTTCATCCACCTAGACAGGCAAGATTTCAAGCGTTGCACGGGTCTATATAATACCACGGCTCGAGTATGCTAATCAAGTCATTTACGCCGGATGTTCCTGATGTCTATCCACTTGAGCTCTGACATCTCCGCAGTGACTTGATTCTTACGAGTTCTGCGTTCAGCGGAGGACTCGTACAGCAACTCTTCTTCCCAGTAGCTCAAAACAGTCGTAGAATTCACTACAAGGAGCTCCGTAGTATTCGACCCCAGACCTTCGCAGCCAGCAGTTCATCCTTCACGGGATGTCAAACAGTGGGACCAACTTCCATTAAAGGTTGTTAGCTTCTCTTCTAGCGACCGTTTCAGGGTGTATCTGGAATCTCAACTACGTAAGAAATGGTCGGATTAGTGCGCTACTCCGCTCTGATAGAGTAGTATATCATCCGGCTATCGGTATCCTACTAAATCCGCAGGATTATTCTGCAAGCAGTAGTGTTGTCAATCAACTAACGCCCCTTGACATCAACAGAATGGTGAAAATGTGACAGTGAGTCGGCAACTATGAGTGGCGTCCAAACATCTGTGAGCAGGAATACCCATTGAAAACGTCGCCGGAAACCGAGGTCGACGGTGAGTGAGCGTTCCCCGACAGTTTTGACGTGACTCCGATTAGCGGCCCATGAAGTGTACTGACCAGGCTGAAGTCGATCATTTGATTACGGTGGAAAACCGCCGAGCTCAACTGCGGTATCGATGAGGAACCACAAGCCGGTCGATTAATCCCTGATACGAAACAAATGACTAGTGTCTGTTGGGCCAGTGACAATAATCACCGTTACTGGCTGGACTGCTGTTTTGACGGTGATACGTGGCGAGTTCAAGAAATACATTATTGGGTGCACTTCCTCGTTCTGTGCGAAAAGTTTTGATGGTACCGACACCACCTTGATGAACCGCGAGAGTCAGATCGTGAACGGATTTCCGATAGATGCCTTTTCAGCTAGCTTTTCTGCCTGGCCATATTATTCATGCGGTGACATCTCCTCTATCATAAGTTCTAGATCATCAGTTGTTGAGGCTGAGGTCGACGATGTGGGAACGTTTATGAAAGAAATGTTTTCGGCACCTTGTCCACAAGGACGGCCGAACTGTCGATTGAGCTGACACCATCCATAGCGGCCGAAATATACTGTACTGCAGACGGCAAGTATTCCGCCCGCAACTGCTTTAAGATGGCGTCATCAAGCTTCCGCGAGCTAAAAAGGCTTTTAATATAACTTAAAAACTTCCCAGTCCGTTTTATGATGGCATCCCTTGAAACAGTGTGGGGGATATCGGATGGGACTGAGTCCAACAGATCTCCCAATCTTGCTACGACATCAAAAGAAGCGGATTTCACTACGTATGAAAGTCTCATTTTTTCTGGTGTTATCCGTTCGGTGGTAAGGATGTCCTCAATCTGTTGGAACAACAGTCGAGGGTTTCGTGCGCTGTGTTCGGAATAATTTTACCCGCTCTTAATGTAAGTTTCCAGAGTCGTCAGACATTGTTAGGAATAACAAAGAGATGGATAGAGTAATGTTCGAAAAAATTATTGGGGCTCACCGGTTCTGTAATGGCCTAATCAGTCAATTGCTAAGACTAACCAAAATATGGTAAAACCAGAAAAAGTTGTGATGGTAACAGGCGGTTACAAAAGGAATACGTTTAAGTAAAATAAGGCCGTATAAAAAGATGGAACGACTCACCAACAAGTCAAACCACGTTGAATTGGACAGGCCACCACCCGAAAGAAGGGCAGCGCCACAGGGTAAGTTCGGACGGTGACCGATAAACCATGTGGGGGCGGCAAAGTTTCGGATTTGGTAGATTGACAACTACATGGAGCTAAACATCTCACCACATGAATAATTCATCAGCCTAAAAATCCACGCAGATGAAAAAGACGGCATGTGATTATTCCCGTCTATTCTTGATGATAACCAGAGTTAAAAAATGACGGGAATGTTTTTAAACAAGTGTACAGATAAAGTCAACGAAGCGGTATGTACAAAATATTTGCAAAAATGAATTGTACAATATAATAATGAGCTGTAGTCACCATAGGATTGTGATTTTAGTGGTTGCTCAGCAGACCACGAGACTCCGACTGACACTAAGCGATAAAAACTGACTGGAACCGGAAACCTTGGGCCTCTGTCTCAAACTCATGCAAAATCTCTGATTTGCCCAATCCATCGAAGCATTGAGGTCGTGTAACATGCAGGCTTGCCGACTCTACTCTGGATGCCCGTGACTTCGCGGACCAACCTTCGGGCAACGTGGACACACCAGGGGACAGCCTCTTCCGAAGTAGGGGTTCGAACATCAGTTCTGAAAAGAGAGACAACCCAACAAACCTGAGCCGAAGGCCCAGTAAGCCATGCACACGACTTACACGAACGTAAGCTAAAACGGCACCGAAAACACAGCAGCACACACCGTCATACAACTCAAATTCAATTCGTGCGCGCTGACTGGTTTCGGTTTCGCGTTGCACAGCTCCTCTCTTTGTGAAGCACAGTCCCTCTTGCTCCAAACCTTCTGCAGACCGGCTGGTACTCATGTTGCCAGGTTGGATAAAGTGCCTCTGGGACCTCTGCCCGTTTTTTCGTAACTTCATTTCTCTGTACTTTTTTTCATTTCGAAACCTTTTCCTCTAATCCTGATAATGTTCTCTTTTCCAACACCTCTACACATCATTACGCCACTCCTCTTTTAACTTCAGTACTCGTTTTCTTTCTTCGCGACGCAATTATTTTTATCTCGGCACTTCTTTTTTTCATCCTGGCAGGGTCGCCAAAATGTAACATGCAGGCCAGCCGACTCAACTCTGGATGCATGTGACTTCGCGGACCAACCTTCGGGCAACGTGGACGCACCAGGGAACAGCGCTCTTCCGAAGTAGGGGTTCGAACATCAGTTCTGAAAAGAGAGACAATCCAACAAACATGAGCCGAAGGCCCAGTAAGCCATGCACACGACTTACACGAACGTAAGCTAAAACGGCACCGATAACACAGCGGCACGCCCAGTCACACAACTCAAATTCAATTCGTGCGCGCTCACTGGTTTCGGTTGCGCGTTACAGTCGCTGATGCTTCGGTACAAGGTCACATCGTTACCCGCCTTGATTGAATTGTGTCCGCGTGCATCCGGGCAGCTGGCGGCCTGCTGGTTGTCGACTTAGCGGGTGTTCTATTCACGCTTGTCCGTTCTGATTATCATTTAGGATTCTTGCTGTGGCACTGCCCTTCAAAATAATTGTCTACAAGCGTCTCTGCCCAGCTTCACTTTACAACTGGTGTGATACCGTCCGTTGTAAGTGATTCTTTGGTTTGCTCCTATTTAATCCTTAACTTAAGGGTAAGGTCACTCGAGGTCTGTTGCATTCTGATATTAAACACAAAACCATGCGTTCGAAGTTGGAAAGCCTGGTACGCATCGACGCTGAGCGTTTATGTATATTCTTGTTAGAATACTGTGAAAACAGCCAAGAAATCTGTTTCGTCAAAGCTGAGTAAAAAATCCAAGATTAATAACAAGGTAGGTCTGTTTAATACAGTTTTCATTCTTCCACCTGCTAAAGCGGATCATAGAAACGTCACTAATCGTAGAGTTAACTCCTATGATCCAAAGTAGTGTCCTGTGGGTGTTGACCGGGTTTGCCCTAGGACCATTTTTATTGCCAGGATGGGTAAAGTGAATTACTTCTCTACACCGTACTGTTTACGACACACCACCTCCCAGACGACATTGAACGACATCGCGCACATATACGGCATATGGTGCATAAGTGCAGTACTGCCTCGTTTAGTACTGCTGACCGTTCAGCTGTCAACCACTGGCTCTCTACGATTGTTGAAAATTCCCGACGCTTCCCGGTGTGTTCCATCCGGCGTTTTGCATCATTCACATCTATGCATCAAGTGAACACTTGTTTGAATTGGTTCGACTTTACGATACGCTTCTGGTGTGTGCATCTCGTTTCCTTGATACTCTTGCTCCGTCTAGGTCAGGATTGTCCATAGGGAGTTCTTCAGCGGTTGTGTTTTGAACTGACCATTCACATTCATAGGGCTAGTCCTCTACAAATTGACAGGCCCGTGTATTGATTTTTGTTACACCTATCACTGAAGTTTTTCTCTCGAAGTCTTACTCTTATAGTTCTCCCCAGAAGTCTTAGTATTTTTACTCTCAACTACTGTCTGTCTCTTCACTAATATACCTTCTGATATCGAACAGGAAACGGCTGTCTTAGACAACACTCATGATTAAACCTCCTAAGTTTGGCCATAGAGACCCCAGGCTGTGGTTCGCACCAACTGTAGGCAATTTTGAACGTCGGCGAATACACTCACAGCGCATGTTTAAATGAGTCGCCTCAAATTTACTCGAGTCAATGGCTGTGGAATTTGCAGATGTAGCTTATGAACGATCAGCTGAGAACCCTTACAATGTCATCAAACCGGACATCAGTAACAAGTCGGCAGCTTCTGACGAGGACATTCTTCGCAATTTCCTTGTCGGCGTTGAATGGGGAGATCGCAACCCCTCCACAGTTGCTTTGTTTAACGACTCAGTTATCAAACATACAGAATCTCAATGAATCCGTGTTGTGGGATTTGTGGCTTCCAAACCTCCCACGCGAGCTCCGTCACAGTGACTGTTTTCGTGAAAGACACACGGCTGACTAAACTAGCAGAGTCGGCTGACCAGAAGCATCACAGTTACGCTCCTCAACAAGCTACCCAAATGAAAGCGTATTACAGCCGCGACACCCTCCAGCCTGATGGTTAAAATCTGAAAGAGCTGTTTTCATAAATATTTTTGCTGGTTTTCCTGACGAAGTAAACTACGCTCACGGCAGCTAGATAGGAGTGTGATATTACCACCGTCAGTTTGGTACGCGTGCTCGTCGTTGCAGTCATCCTTGTTCCTCTCGGAATGGTCAAATCCAGAGGGGAAATGACCAAGCCAATCCAATGGCGACGACTGTCACTGACAGGTACTTGTCACCTGTTTTGCTTATTCGATCCTTCAACGTCCCTCAATTTCCATATTGATACGGGAGCCGAGGTTAGTGTTATTCCACCCACTGTTGAGAAACAAACTCCAGCCGACGTATACTCTGCAGACCGCCAACCGCACTGCCATACAAACCTACGGAGAGAAACTACTCACCCCCTGACCTTGGTCTCCGTCGAAAATTCCACTAGACCTTTAGTGTTACAAGTGCACAGCATCCAATAATTAGCGTTGATTTTCTCACTTCCTTTGGACCCGTGGTGGGTGTCAGTCGTCGGAAAGTGCTGGACAGCTCATTGTCGAGTAAAATATGACCTTTTCTACCATATTGCCACCAGAGGACCACCTGCCGTTGCACGTTCCAATAGGTTACTAGCGAAGGAACTCGAACGCATCGGAGCTGAACTCCAGAATCTTTTTAAGGTTCAACGTTATTCAGCCCTCCAGCAGTACATGGGCGTCACTCTTGTTTATGGTACCTGATACCTAACCCGGCGACTGACGTCTGTGTGGCAGTTGTTCCGCTTTAACTAACGCCAGTGCACCTGACAGGTGTCCAGTTCTCCATATTTATGGTTTTTCCATTGGTCTGCATGGTATGACCATTTCCTCAAGACTAGGTTTGGTTTGCGTATATCGCCAGATTCCTGTGGTCCCAGTAGACGTAACGAGGACGGCAATCACCACCCCGTTTGGACTATGGATTTGTCCCCGTGCCACTTCGTTTGCGAAGCACAACTCAGACATTTCAGAGTTTCATAGAATCGGTCCTCCGTGGTCTAAACTTTCCCCATATCGACGACATTCTCGTATCGAGCGAAGACGCACGTCGACACATGTCACACCTTTGTGCAGTTTTGAACGTTTCGATCAGTATGGCATAACCCTAAACCCAATGAAGTGTGTTGGGCGTGGACTCCACAGGTTTTTGGGAGCACCGAATCGTCCGTGACGGCATTGCGCCGCTGCCAGGGAAGATTGCTGCCCTAGGAGATTACGTAAAGCCACAGTCCCAGAAAACCCTACGTTGGCTTTAGATATTGTTAATTGTTCCCGTTGTTTTATCCCGCTCTTCTGGGAATTGTTGAGAACTTTTACATATTCGTTAAAGGATAACCCCGAACATTTTGTTCAACAGCCTCCAGCTAACCGCATTTCTCGCAGCCAAAGACGCGTTATCGCAGATGACGGCCTCGGCGCAAATGCATTTAGGCGAATGCTCGCCTCTCATTTTGTAGGCCAACCGTGGTCAGTTGTCGATGTGGTTCTGCAGCAGACCGCAAACGACCAAGTCCAGTCTTTATCGGTTTTCTCCCGTAAGCTTCAGCTAGGTTAAACGCACTATAGTACCTTCGGTTGTGAGTTGCTGGCTATCTTTCTTGCTATTAAACGCTCCGGTCACATGTTGTCCTAACAGATCACAAACACTTATTCGTACAACGCCAAGCCCGACCACTATTCCTCGAAAGGAATTCGACAGTTGAACTAATTCTCCCAGTTTTTAACAGGCACGATGTGTCAAGGGAGATGAAAACACTATCGTTGACGTCTAATCCAGACCTACCTTAAGCGACCTGCACCGAACTGACAGTCAGTTTAAAGGAATTAGCACGTGAACAAGACAACGACCCGGAGTTGCAGCAATGTCGCACCTTTTTTTCGCTCAAACTTCGGCAGTTGTATCTAGCCAACTGCGAAGGCACAGTCGTATGTCGACCGTCAACCCTCGTTCAGTTGTGACAATAAACTTCGGTCTCCAGCGCATTTTTGATCTCAGCATTCGTGCTACCGTCAAACTGACTTCAGACCGATTTGCACGCTCGAACACACATAGGGACATACGGGAATGACAGAGAACTTGCCTTAATTGTCAATACAGTGAAATTTACAGCATTTCAAGGCTCCGGTAAATTCGCCCACTCCGATGCACGTTCCAGTCATGTCCATGTGGATATAGTCGAGTCGTTGCTGTATTCAAAATGCCACCAGTATATCTTAACGTGCGTTAGTCACTTCACCAGGTGGCCAGTGGCAATACCCTTCTGCAACATGAATTTCGAAACAGTTGCGCGTTCGTTCATGGAGGGGTGGATCTGACACTATGGTGTCCCAACCACTGTAACCACTGGTAGAGGCGCAGCACTTCAATCAGCACTATTCAGAGACCTCAGTCGGTTACTCGGAGTCAACCACATCAAAACCACTGTGTACCATCCGGCAGGAAGTGATCTAATCGGACGCTTCCACCGCCATCTGGGGCCGCTTTAAAAGCCGAACCAGACCCCCAGCATTGGCCCGATTACTTATCCCTTGTCATGCTGGGAATTGAATCGACTGTTAAAGAGGACATTGGTTGCACGACCGCAGAATTAGTTCACGGTACGGCACTCGGCATACCTGGCGAGTTGTTCCACAAGTCGAACATCTGCCAAAGTGATGTTGACGCTACCACCTTCGTGCAACAGTTGAAGTCATCTGGGATGAAAATCCGGCGTCAGTCTACCAGGCTAAACACCAAACAGGGACAAAAT
This sequence comes from Paragonimus westermani, assembly GCA_008508345.1. Lineage (NCBI taxonomy): Eukaryota > Metazoa > Platyhelminthes > Trematoda > Plagiorchiida > Troglotrematidae > Paragonimus > Paragonimus westermani. Next base: position 78,410 of record QNGE01001609.1, read on the forward strand.
GACTCCAATATGTGCTTTTGCGGTTTTGTTTCCGTCCCTTTCGACGTCGTTAAAGCCCGTCTCCAAAGACCATACTTCGGACTGTTCACAGTGATCAGGCAATTCCCCAAGTTCCTCGTGATCGGTCGCAACGGGTCCCATAACAATGAGGGCGTCGATAGACTTAAGGTTGCTCATATCGAGCTCCACCTAGATCGTCTCATCGCTTCCGAAGTGGACCCTACCCCTAAAGACTCGCGGGCCACCTAGCTCATGTGTAATGAACAGCCCGTACCTCCTTAGTCCAACCCGAAAGCCCCTGTTGATCTTCCCCGCACTCTCTCAGGCCGAACGGCCAGATAGCCAGCGACTTTCACAGAGTATCGTGTCTGACATTCCCTCATTTTGTCGGGCTTTTCCATCCTTCTAACGCCCTAAGGGTGGGTTCTGTAGGGTGCTGTACATATTGCCACATTTTTCTTTTTTTGTATGCAGCCTACGTCAGTTGTCTTTTACCAAATGAACATTACTTGTTTGAATTTATTCGACCTTACGATACACTTCTGGTATGCGCGTCTCGTTTCCTTGATGCTCCTGCTCCCCTAGGTCAGAATTGCCCATTGTGAGCTATTCAACGGCTGCGTTTTCAGCCGAATTTGTGTTCATACCGTCGAATAGGACTGGTCCCCTGCAAACTCGGCATGACACTATGGAAGCATCCACGAAAGGATCGCAAGAGTTAGTGAACACAACGCGTTATCGAGCTGGGGCAAGCCAATGCTACCGGGAACTCTCGAAATCTTTCCCATCTCATCCGAGCAACTCGTAACGGGTGTGAATGACGTAATCTGCAGTCACTAGTGAGCCTATTTGTTACGTGCAATGATCCTTAGGACGTTGGGCTGAGTATTCCCAACAACAGTTTGATTGGCTATCCACGCCATGAACTACGTCTTTGGGTCCTGCCTATGCTCACTGGTCTGTTGATGTTTCCCTGCCCTCGGAAACGGAAGTCTCTTTTGAGACCAGGTTTCTGATGGGTCATGAGGTACCCGGTTCAGACGAACTGCCTCATGTCCTTTTTGTAGATGGAGATCCAACCTTAGTTAAGGAGCTGACGACTCTGCTCCGAAAACTCCGGATCAGTAAGGTTGTTCCAACTAACAGGTCTGGCTAACATCATTTCCGTTTTCAAGAAAGGCTCACGCACTTTATGTACAAATTACAGGGGGATCAACCTATTGTGCCAAAGTTGCTCGGAGTAACTGCACCTTGTAGACTTAATGGAACACGTGAAGAACATATCCGTGAGGAGTGAGCTGGATATCTCTCCAGTCGTGTCTGCACTGGTTACATGGAGACCGGAACACCTTAGACGGATTAGAGGCATCAGCTCGTCAGTCTAACATGACCTATGCACTTCCTAAATGTAAGTTGCTGTTGTAAGGTTGGTAAGACTCCGTGCGTACTGCCACCCTTGATGGAGAGTAGTTGTAAATAGTAGACGAGTTTAGGTACCTTGGGAACTGTGTTAGTGCTGGTGAAATGTCTGATAAGATCACAAATCGCATGGCTAAGGGTCGGATGGCGTTTGCCAATTTACACTCTCTGTGGCATATGCGCGATCTCAGTCTTTCTGTGAAAGGTCGAATGCATACTGCCGCCGTAAGGGCAGCCCTATTGTACGACTTCCAAATCTGATTCATTTGCGCGCAGGATATTCGTAGAGTATTTGTTTTCGACCATCGGTGTCTCCGGAGTATTAGCGGCGTGTGGCGGAAACATCGTGTCAACAGTGGCGGAGTTCGCCAACGTGTCTTCGGAGTGGATAAACTCTGCCGACCCTTAAGGATATTGATCTCGTCTCGCAGACTTCGTTGACTTGGTCACATCGCCACATCGTGCCCTGCCTGCGGTTGGTGGGTTGGGCTGGAAGCGGCAGCCTGGTTGTCAGCGTATGTCTCTGGTTCGAGGTATGAAGGCACTCACTATAAATCTCAATTCGGTAGGGCTTTCCTGATTTCCTGGCTGGGGTCCGAAGGATACTGAACCCCTTTGGTTGGGGATGCTGTCTAATATGGCGGAGAACAGAAGGCAATGGTGTTCAAGTCACGAGTCATTGTATAGATTGTTGTGATTTTCTAACCTCATCCCTTCGCACTTTTTTCCTTTCTTCGTCTCACACATTGCTTTTCCTCGTATGTTAGCACGCTTGCCACTCCTTATGATTTTCTAAAAATTACATATTCTATTCGAATATCGGACCATCGGTGTACACGACCAACTGCGCGAACCAGATGACAGCAGCGGATTAGGACTGATGAGATGAGAGGATGTGTTTGGTGGTGAAGGCTAGGCAAGTCAACTTCTCTAGTCATGAGAGTGTCTAGGCTGAGGTGTTTGGAAGAAGAACGAATGTCAGCTAATCGTCCGCCATGCTTGAAAACACTTTTACGACACCCCGGTCGGTTAGCGCAGGGTGCATGGTGGGCAAGTGATGACAACATATGAAACCGAACCATCATAGACAGCAATACATCAGTGGTTCACACTAATGCTTAACTGCCACACAACCATTAAGAAAAAGCAAACCCTATATAGGAAGAGAGAGAAGGATAAAAGAAGGGGACGGGACGGGACCTAACTACTGAAAATGACTACGTCCATATTCAAACACTCAACATCAAGGTGCCTACACCTTGCAAACAACACAACCGAGCTGCAAGTGAGAGTAAGGCGTCATCAGCGAGACAGCTTCCTTACGGCTTTCACT
>QNGE01001609.1:101828-117070 GCA_008508345.1 Paragonimus westermani
GTAACGAAGAGGTTAGGAAGCGGGTGTTTGGTAGTGATTGTCAAACGAGTTCTTTTATTCAACCTCCACGTTTGAACAAGCTTAGATGGTTAGGTCATGTATTAAGGATGCCAGCTGGTCGTCTTCCACACCGAGCACTATTCGCTGACACTGCGACCGACTGGTGTAAGGTACGAGGTGGTCAGATAATGACCTGGCGTAAAGAAATGAAGTCGTTCACTAAGGGATTGGCCAATGTATATCGAGTTCGTCTCCCGGGCTGGGGCCCTCGCGACTCACAGAGTCGGTTGCTGGAGACTTCAGATGAAATGGCGGCTAATGGGGCTCAGTGGCGTGAATGTTGTCGTTGTTTGTCCGAGTTGTCTGTGAAGTGAGTGCATTTATTGACGCGTGGCAGTGAAAGCCGTAAGGAAGCTGTCTCGCTGATGACGTCTTACTCTCACTTGCAGCTGGGTTGTTTGTTTGCAAGGTGTAGGTACCTTGATGTTGAGTGTTTGAATATGGACGTAGTCATTTTCAGTAGTTAGGTCCCGTCCCGTCCCCTTCTTTTATCCTTCTCTCTCTTCCTCTATTGGGTTTGCTTTTTCTTAATGGTTGTGTGGCAGTTAAGCATTAGTGTGAACCACTGATGTGTTGCTGTCTTTGATTTTGATGATGACTTGTGGTCCCCCCAACACTACATGTCCAGTGTGAACTCGAGGGAATGAAATCAACAGGCATATGAGCAGAGGCTTTTGCGGCCAAACCTGCCGATATTGGTTAGCCTGGTGGTAGGTTGCTGTGGGAGCGAAACCCTCGTCTCTAAAAATTGGAGACTCTAATGGTAAGAACTGAACTGCTAAGAAACTGGAAACTATGGGGCAAGAACTATTTCATTATAGGGGTGCATTTTACTTGCACTTTACAAAAAGAAGATGCGAAGCGGAAAAATGCATGCAATACAAATCATCCCTGACTTACTGTGCTGCCTTGACATGATGGCCATGTTTGTGCACTGAATCGATCCGGAAGGCTATGTGATCGGTTGGTGAACGTTGAACAGCCTGCGTTGGTTGGGTCCCGTGCTCCGCATACAAATTGTGTTCACTGCACCGAGCATTGTATACGGAAACTGCCAACAGTTGGATAAAACCGTGTGGTGATCAACCAACATTTGGATCACGAAGTTCCGTTGAGCAAAGTGGGTAGATGTTGCATGCCTGGTTAGGGTCCTCACGATCACTCGAGTCGTTGGTTGGAGACGCTATCCGAGACGGCAGTGTCCCTTACTCAATGACATAACTACATTCACATCATTTCATCGAGTCTTACTGTTGTTATTAGTTTTTTAACCTTTTCGGTAACGTTTTTTTCTAGTATGTTCCCCGTCACTGCTGAGGTGTGCAGCAGCCCAAGCCACAGTACCTTATAGTCAGGCTTATATTTGTTTTGATGATACAGGCTATACCTTTTAACCTTTTCAATGTGATGTGCACATATCATATAGTGCAGTACCGTCCACATACTCATTGTTGGTCAGTTGGCTGTTTGGTAGGAGATGCACTGCTACGCGATGTGCCGCTGGTAAATTTTGGGTGTTCCTTCTAGAAGGAGGAAAGCATTGGATACTCCAATTAAACCCCACTTGGCTTAGAGGAAGCTGTGTACAGCTGTCCATAGCTGCCTATTCTGTCCTTCAGTGTGAGCACACATTGAATTTAACAGATCGCTATCTTCAGCGGGAGCGCGTTAGTCTCACAGTGTGTGCTGAGCTACCGAGTCGAAAAACAACCTTGAAGTCCAAAAATACTGTGACCGTTGGCTGTTGTATACCGGGATAGCTCCAAGTTCATCTGCTCTTATGCACATTAAGACCGCTGTGTCTCATTCACTCATGACGACTGTGAGTCAAACTAGAGGATACTGCGGCTGGAGTCGCCGCCCATGGCAACAGTGGCGTAAAATAGTCCAGAAGAAAACAGTTCCGAGAAATGTAAAAATGGACAGAAGTCGTGGACTGTGCCACATTGTCATTTTGCGCAGCGTTCCGAACCAACTATTGAATATCCAGGTAGATTGTAACCAGGCAGGTGACATCCAGCCATTTCAGTCAACAGAGTAACCAAGATCTTTCGGTTTCGTGACGACATCGTTACTTGATCACTCTACGGTTTTACACAGTTATTGTTGGTCTCAGTAAGTAATACTGTGTGTGTTAAACGTTCAGCTGGCATGCAGAATACGTATCCCGACTATCACAGACTGCAGTCTGATTGGTTGACGAATCGGTCGCGTGCCTCGAGTGCTCCGAAGTGCATGCTGACGAACGGCAGTAATGCTCATGTGAACGTTTCAAGTGGTGTGGATTAGTTGACAGAACCAACGATGGCCAGATCTCTGTGTACTTTTCACATTGTCATGATTTGTTATTATGAAGTTATCGTGGTTGCTGACAGGTTCGTTGACTTAAACAATGGAGTCTGCTGTGAAATTTTTATGTGGGCTAAATTGTGGGCTCATACTAAGTGCCGAAGCAGTCTTCGTTGTTTCAAGCCATCTCAGACAGTGTATTATTCTCGAAGGTTTAGAAACTCTCTGTGGGGCAGCTGTAAGAGCGAACTGTGAATCATGTCCCCTTAGAGTGATGAATGGAAAAACGTCTTCAGCGGTTTCACGTTTGACATCTGTGTGCAAAACATGCATTGGCTGTCGTCAGCAAATAGATAACAGTAATGTCAAGGCTTACATCTGTGATGGAAATTAGTTAGACCGCTGGGATTTTAGGAATGGACTTAGGTAGCTATATTGTTCGTTTGTGATTCCGGGCATTCTACCGATGCCACAGTTGACTGGCGTAAGATACGAAGTAAACAACTCACCACATGACTGAGTATTAGTCTGTTGCCGGTAAGTTATTCGCCGTGTATTTTATATGTTCCACAAACCTGGAGCATTGTGGCCTACATAATCCATACCTAGCGAATTTAGGGCAATCATCATCTCGAGGAGTTAGAGCGCCTGAATTTTTTCCGTTGCCTCGCTGAGTTGTTTAGGAAGTAGAAACAATTAATGAGGCCGGCTAATAGAAGTCGCAAGAAAGCCGTTTTACCCTCAGTCGGAATCCAGTTTGTTTGTAAGATGTAAGAACTCGTTTAAAAGAAAATGTTTTTTTTTTGACAAAGAAATAAGTCCATCCTTCCTTCTTCAGCTGAGGCTCTTTTTCATGTTTGTTTGTTATTCAGGTGTCAGTGTCAATCATAGATGTGCTGTTGTCCATCGTTATGGTGTTTCCCACATAGTTATTTCCACTTAGAGCCCTCATGTAGGCTTATTCACATGACCGACTCGAGAACAGCCACTCATTTGATCAGGGGCAGTTGTCTCGAAACACAGAGCTTGTTTTCTTCATCCCGCTATAATCTCTCACTTGACTCACTTGTTGCTCCTTGTTTCACACTACACTAATCAGCTGTTTCGCAATCACGTGGCTCGCCTAGTCAATCACCGGATTGCGGCTGAAGTGGTCGATTTGTTATACAACGATCATGCAAACGCCACGCAGCGTGGTGAACTGGTGCGTGAACTGTACGGGAACGTACACGCATTGAAATTGGCTCAAAATCACGTCTGCACATTAACTGGAGCCTTAGAACTGAATCCGGATAAACGGAACGCTATTTTGGGCAACATGAACCTACTCTTAACTAATCTAGCCTCCAAGTATGTTACTGTTTCATTTTTGCTTAGCTATTTGTACTCGTTTATGAATGTATTCCTTGTAGATGTTGACCTTATCCGTGGTGTCCTCTTGAAAGGTATAATGATCAAGTTCCTGCTCTTAAATTCAGATGTTGACGTGAAAATATGGTGCACCAAACTACCGGAATTACTCTTGCTTACCCCGTTGTGGAACAATCGTTACACTGTGCATTTCGATGGTTACTTAAATTTTTTGAAATCCTAACTGGGAAGAACCCACGTTTGCCTGCTCAATGCGTACATAGTTGTCACACACTGATCCGAGTTCCGGGCGAATTCATTTTTCCCTTTCCTCTGTACCACAATTGGTCAGTCACTTGTTCTGATGGTCCAGACTCCCCCCCAGAAATACAAGTGACTATTGAAGGGCACAATAGCTGAGCGATTGTGATGCGATTTACTCAGCGGTAGCAACACAGTCGTGGGTTTAGTTTGGGTTAATTGGAGTGCTCTCCAATCGAGGTTTGATAAATCTCGAATTTGGCATATCTCTTTGTCCTGGGCTGTTGCCGAGGTGTTTATCAGCATCGGTTCGGTTGATGTTTAGATGTCTAGACGTGATTTTCTTTTTACTGTAGCCATCATTGTTACACTGCGTATACCACACTTCAGCCCGAGTCGAGCAGCCAATAAGGCCTGCCATGGAACCGCATATGAAACAGCCCTTGGCTCTGCCTGTCCTGTCTCACCATTACGGTGCTTTTAGGTGGTCATCCAAGTGTCATTTTTTACGTGTTGGTTGAACCAGAAGACCTCGGTAACATCTGTACCTTGAACTTTTCCTACAATTTAACGTCGACTTTCACGACACTGAAAACGGATATACGCCATCTCGTTTTTTTACACAGAACTCCATGAAATTGCGCATGTAACCTAACGTAACTCTCGTTTCCCGAGTCTAGTCAGCCGAGCGGACACTGTATATGAAGATGGTGGAGGGTGTGGTAGCCTTGTTTATTCAAATCGCCTCTGCATGGATGACATCTTAGTGTTTTTAACAACAAAACATTAGGCGTTGATGCTGCATAGCTACCATTCAGCCATGATAAGGGAACCCACTTCTCACTATCCCCTCGAATAATGCGAGTGGGCAGATGCCGTCCCAACTTTCGAGTCACGACTGCTTAAGTCACACATCCATTAACACTTGTTCAACTATCCAAACAGATATCCGTAGACAGCGCCAGCAATCTGTTGTTATGCCTGAACTGCTACCTTACATTCTAACGAATAGAGCCTACTGCGTACCGATGAACGGATGTTGCCAACCTGTTCACAATAGTTGAACAGCTATCTTCAGGCCATCACAAATTTGGATAGACATCATTGATTTATTCTGAACCAGGAATTTTGTCACGGTCTCTGAATGTGGCGTTCTGCTTCTTTTCTCAACATGATGAAACAGGTGTTTTGTTGTAGGCTACTTGTCTGGCTGAGTTTATTAGTCAAGTAGACGTAACCTTTCTTGTTTCTTTTTTATGGATGACTCATACGTGACCCACTCCCATCGCATGGGTTTACTGTTTCAGAGGTCTGACCAAATACAGCATTGTGCAGCATCTGTTATTAGAATACCTGCGAATAGTTCCACCAGAGACCGAACAGCAACCTGAGACGATGAAAATACGGCCCGTTCCAGAGACTGATGAACCCATGGACACGGATGACATTAGTGACAGACCCAACATCACGGATACCAGTCTACTATCACTACTGGAGGTTCTCGTTGAGGGTCAAATCGTCCCAATGCTGCACACCAGAGAAGGAGTTCGTGCGGCATTGCACGTACTTTGGGCATCACCGCCGCGGCTGCGTAAGCAGTTGGTCCGTGGATTAAAAACCTGTGTCAGTTCAATAGCGCGAAACGAGCATGGTCATCTGTTCCTGATCGGTGTTTTGGACGGGGTGGACGATATCGTGCTGTTGGAAAAACTACTTATTAAGGTAGGTTGTAACTAACAAAAAGTAGTGTAGCCTGAGTGTGTGGAGTTCTGTTGCTCAGCTTTAAGTACGCCACCGTATGCATTTGACTGGATCTTGTATGTTTGACGCCTATCAAATTGTTGGAATCAGTCTTCTTTCGTAAACGGTCCGGTTTTCGCCCGTCGAGTTTCCACCTTACTGATATGCTTTACGGTCATTTTACCGCATGAACTCGTTTTTGATATTTCGTTCGTCTTTTTTGATCGTCAGTTTGTAAGTCGTGTAGATGCCGTGAACCATGTTTCCAACGCACGCCCCTTGTAAGCTGTCTCCATTTTGCCTGTTCGTGTACCCTAGGTATCGTGTGGGTCATCGTTATATGTGGTATCCATCTTCTCCGAATCAGGCGTGGTTTCACATAGACCACAAAGGTGTTAGTTGTAGGTGGCGTGGTTCCATTCGGGACGGTTTTTCTTACTGGAGCACATACTTGGATGCGCACCATGCATTGATGCGCTGTCGTTTCGTTCTTACTTTTGGTAAAGCTTAGGCACTAAACTAGCCTGGAAAGCAGAACTGATAGTCCTCATTCTGAATATCCTAGTAGTTATTGGACCTAAATTTCACAGACAGTTTATAAAGCCGGTTCTGTCGCATATGGCACGGGGTTACATGGGTTCAACAGACTGGATCTCAGAGAAATCCCTGGAGTCGTTAGTAGCCAGGCGGAACATTTCTTCTGGCATTTCACATCACAGGTTCATGGGAGATAACTGTAGGAAACTGAAACCTAGCCTAACCGCTGATCGTGAGGCTTGGTTACTGGAGAAAGTTAGAGAAATGGAGACCGATTTTGTTTCAGGGAACATCGACAGACTATTCAAGCTTATCCGTGCCATCGATCCAAGACGACCGTCAGTCAGTGATGCCATGAGCGAGGCAGATGGCTCACTCATCTATGGTAAGTGCAGAAGATTACACAGATAGGCGAAAGACGGAGAGTACGTTCGGTTGGTCTGCTGCTTCCCCCGTGTTGCCGACGTAGACTTGCAATGTGGTAGGTTGGTCGATACATTTCGAACCACTGAGTGAAACTGAGGTTGACAACTGTATTTCGACTCTGAAACGCAGTAGGGCTGTTAGTCCAGATGATCTCGCACAGGCACTCTTCAAAGAGGATGGGGAGTCGTGAGTAGACGCTTTGACTCAGTTGTTTCAACTTTTGTGTACGAGGGAGACCAACCCTTCATTCTGGGGGCGTTTGATAATAGTTCCCACATATAGGAAAGGTATCAGCGGCTCTTTGACTCAGTTGTTTCAACTCGTGTGTACGACAGAGACCATCCATTCTCGTGTGAGTGCCGGGCCACTTACATTGGCAGAACGGAGCGGCAGTTACGTTATCGAGTCAACGAACACATTCCAGTTTGGGTTCGCAAAAAGGTCATGGGTACCGCGGTGCCGGACCCAAGTCAGAATGTGGCAAATCACAAGGAACCAGTCTCATTGGTTACACGACACCTGTTAACTTGTCGACCCCAATTGAACCTTGAGAAAGCGTTTCGGATATGTTACGCAACAAAAAATCGAAGCCCTTTCAGGTTCGCGGAGGCGGTAGCAATTAGCAAATGGGAGCCTCCTCTCTGTGTACAGGTGGACTTGTTTGTCAGTACCAAATTGCCCTGGTAATTGATATGCATCAATGTGTGTGAGTGTGCGTGTGTTTGTTTGCTGAATTTGTTGTTTAGCTTCACAGTGCCTATTGAACTTTGCTATATATAAACACACAGACTGCAGTATGTGCCTGATGAGATGCAGCGAAATGTGCTCGAGAGATATCTTGTGCAAAAACTGTTTCTGACTTCTTCGTTCAAATTTGTTACGGGAAAAGGTTGCTTTGCTTTTCTGAAGATACTCTTTCGTTTTCTTAGCTTGATGTGTGTTGTGTGTCAGAGTCACCTATCTACAATTCTAGTGTCTCTCCTTGCGGATCTCCGGTGACGCGGAAGTTGAATCTTATGGGCAAGCTGGGATAGGGATTTCACAGAGTTCCAAATCAGATCAGTGTTTACTCGATTCAATCCAGGTGGCCAGTCGCTTGTGCGCTATCGGACTCAAAACATTGGCCAGTCTGTCAGCACGTCAGAAAGAAGTCGTGTAGTCACCATATCGGCGTACGCTTTATCGAATGTTTGTTTGGATGCTACCATAGATGCGTTCTACGATATCCTCGTCGATCTTCTGGAGCAGACTAAACAGTCCGACAACACTTTATTAGCCGGTAGTTGTAATGCTCAGCTTGATCATCTTTCTCCAATGAAGAAGATGGGCGGTATGTTTAGTGGCCACACGCAATGCATCGACGACGACGAAAGACTGCTGCAGCTGTGCACATCCCACGGTCTCTGTATTCCGAACATCACATTTCAACACAGGGCGAAACATTGAGTCACATGGTGACCTGCCTGTTCTTCTCAGCCTTAGACACAACTCGATTATATGACAGTGAGTAACAGGTGGCGCCTCTCTGTTAGGGACCGATGTACATTTTTGCGCAACCACTTGGATTCTGACCATGCAGTTGTATGTGCCTGTTTTTTGGTCATTTGTCAACAGGACATACACTCGTGCATGCAAGATACTTAACTCTCATTGAAGCTAGGGGAGTGGAAGAGCACTTACTAAGAAGCGTTGGCGTACAAATTATCCACTTAGGATTACCTAACAAAGCGAATGAACAAGTCGTAACGACGTTAAATACGATTCACAAGTGTGACGAAGTTGGATTCGCGTCGCGTTAACAAACCTGATAAACAAGCGTCGCTCGTTCCCACCGGACTCCGAATAAGATGATCATCGGGAGCTTAAACATAAGCTGGCTATAAGCTTGTGTAAAGACCGTGAACATCACTTGGTCGAACATCCGAAAAAGATGGAAAATGCATCTTTATCTGGGAATGGCAGAAAGCTTTTTCCCCCGATTCCTGGTTGCATTGGCCGTCGAGTCGGTGTAAGTGAGACCATATATGAAAAGGATGGTCCACTTGTCACCAGCCAGTCGCACTGACTTGACAGGTGGGCTGGACCTTTTGAAGAACAGTTCAGCTGGCCTCAACCAGACAGTGTGGACGACGGGACTCGAGTGGTCACTTGTTGCGTTCCAGACGAGTCTCCGTTGGAACCGTTAATAGCCCTTCAGCTCAAGTTGTTGAGACGCAACAAGATTCCTCAGACAGATCTCTCCATCCCTCTTTTTAAGGATGGTGAGGACAGACTAATACCAGAACTGACAAACCTCTTTCAGACGGCTTGAGGAACCGAAGAGGCATCTTGTGATTGGTGTTTATCAACAGTAGTTCCCGTTTTCAAAAAGGGGGCTCGAAGTCCATGTGACGACCACAGAGGCATCAGTCTAGCGTTTTGTGCGTTAACTTTACTCACTGGCCTCATGTTACGCCGGTTCACTATTCCAAGAGAAAGTCGGGTACGTGATGAACGAACTCGATTCCTGTCTGTTCGAGGGCACGTTGTTCACGTTTTCACTTTGTGACGGATCCTGAAGCTCGTGTTCCGGAACGCTCCGGATACGCGGCAAATTAATCGGCTAATCAGTTTATGCGGTCTGCGATGGTTGGGATACGTACTCCACCTGCCAAAGCGTTTAACGCTCTGGGTATTAGTTTCTGTGACCATCAACAGTTGGACAAGACCGCGTGGTGTTCGAACAATAACCTAATCACGAAGTATGAAGACCCTAAAAGTTCCATCGAGTAAAGCGGATAGACTTAGTTCACTCGACTGGGGTCCTCACATTCATTCGAATTGCTGACTAGAAATGCTATGTAGGATGTCAGTGCCTGCATTCGCATCCCTTTTGGCTCTTCAGCCTGGTGTTCTTTTATAGATTTTCAACTTTTTCAGTGACGTTTTCTTCCAGACTATTTTACGCCACTGTTTTGAGCGGTCAGCCGAGCCACGGTTTCTATTAGCCAGGATCAAGACCGATTAGCCCTTTTGCCGGGACTTCTCTGGGGTAGTTCAATATTGGGTCAATGTCAACGTTAATTTATTACTGTGCAACAGACCGGTCGACCAGTTTGTATGTTGTTTTTTTACTTGATAATTGAGGATCTTTAAGTGGTTATAATGTCCACTGATGTCTCCTCTAAGCGACCGGCATACTCACTCATCGTTCCGAATTGCATGAAAGCCGGGGGCAACTCATCAGTGTAGTTTATCTAAATTGCTCACTGTGAGTTGGATAGCTGGGCGGATTTTGTTGCCTATTTTATTCTGAATAAAAACTTAGACGTTGATTTATTTTCTATCGACATTGATTTCTCAGTTTCTTCCTTTGTTATTCCAGCTCTGTATTTATTTTCATGTCATGTGTTCCTTTTGTATTCTGTTTACACCAAAGGAAATTCTTGAAGACCTGCAGCTGTTTTGCGTTCACCCTGAAGCTCGGAAAGTGTTGCTGTATGCGCTATCGCCACGTGATTCGCGTCATTTCTCGCCTCAACTGCAAAGTAGCCTTTTTCATGCTGGTGACACTAATCCGTTTACAAAAAAGCCACTCGGCGTCCGTGCATTTGAATTACGTTGTCCTAGTCTTCGTCTACTTCCCCGACTACTGCAACTGATCGACGAGAAGTTGATCGATGTGTTTGTGGGTGATTGTTCGTCTGGCGGTCGCTTTGTTTCGGAAGACCGTGGCCGTCTCGTGTTGTTAGCCGAGGTGCTGATACGCAGGTGCGTAAGAGTGTGTATTCCTGAACTTGCCACCATTTCACAGTTGATCTGTCAGCTACCGTCCGATAGGGCACATGCCGCGTAGACATGCAATTACTGTCCCGGCTTCGAATCCAGTCGAGACTCGGATTTTTCACGAATGAATTTCTTTATAATTGACAAGTTTGCCTCATTACTCACTGGTAACCATAGTTTTCTGTTTAATCAGTTGTGTTTCTAATGCGTCTGCAATCAGCAAAGTGATTGCTTTTGTGACGTGCGATCCAAAAGTTTGCCTTCTAGCTTTATGCACATGTGTACGGTTTGAAGTTCTTTTTAAAATATGTATTCCTCACCTACGGTACGCCTAGTCCATCTGTTCACTATCTCTATGAGGCCCCTCGCCAAAGTTATTCATCTAAACTTTAACTAGGTTTCTGTTGCCAGTTTCTGGGTATCCTCTTTTTTGTGCTGCCTTATCAGTCGATAGTATAAGGCACAGTTCAGGACAGGGACCGATCCGCTGTTGCGGAACAGCAGGGTACTCTTGGCCAATCTTCCACAGGTGTTTTCCTCATGCAGCATATTTCGGTAGCTTTCGTCAACTCTGGCTGCATTTCTCGGTACGCGAAACTCTTGAGAGCCTTGGACAAAAGTGGCTATGCTTTCCCCCTTCCAATTTGGGGAGTGACGGAGAATTGTAGTCCTTTCAGCATGTTGATTCCTTCTTGGTTTTTGGGTCAGAGTGGTGTTATCACGTCTGACGTGTTGTTACAATTTTCGGGAACAGTCTTCTGGATTGCTTCCATACGATCCTAGCAGTTGGTTGATGCATTTTACCTAACTATCGTGCACAGACCCTTAGGGGGTCCAGTTCGTCCTATACGATCGACGCACCTCTTCCGTGAAGTTTGTCCGGACAACTGTGGTCTGGTCTCTCTTCGGTCACTGATCCTTAAGCAGGATGCGTTCCACGGGAATCCAACTTTCTGAGGTTTTTGCTTCCAGAGGCTGCCAGTTGCATGCCTAATCTCCCATTGACTGTCGGTCCCACTTAACTTCTTCGTCTCACTTCTTATCCTGTTCAAACGAACTTGACCTTCACGGACTTTTCTGAGACGTTTACGGAAACCCTGCGATATGCCTTCACTGGTCGAATATTTATCTACAAATGGATGTTCGAACTATATCATCCTTGTTAAGCAGACTGTTTGGAATGAATCAGTGAGTGATTTAAAAAAAGACGTTAATTACCTGCCTTCTCTTACCTGTAATCTTGAAGCGTGCATAAAAAGTAATGCGGTATAAAAGGACTTAATTGCGGAAAATCTGAGCTTTAATTGGATTCGAAACTGTGGCGCAAAAAAAAACGTATCCAAAGGCGGCAAGTGCTCTACTAGCTGGGTCCTGGGACCACGCTGAGAGTTTGGATATATCACATTTGGGCTCAGTTGCTCGTCCAATCCACCGTTTCATTGAATCCACTAAATGCTCGGGTGTATTGACTGCCCAGGCAGAGTTTCTCAGACAGCTGATGCTGGATTCCACTAACCCCACCGTTGTACACGGAGAGTGTGTTACTTATATGGGCAGATTTAATAATTCATAGGAGACCCCATTGCGGAATATTCGGACTTTGGGTGAGTCCGAACCAATGACGGACTTTTCACGAGCGGGTCTTCTCTGATTTATCAAAACCTGCACGCTACTTACGAGTAATATAACATTTATGCATTGCTGTATGGTATACTAATAATGTAGTAGATTGATTAAATAATAAAATAAAAGCTTATTCGCCCGGGTACCACCTGATCTACATTTCGATAACTACTCGTATATTCCACATTTCCTCGCCACATTTCAAGTCAAGTTACTTGCGTTGCTACGTCACCACGAGTTCGTGTCTATGGAACATTTGGACATATGAGTGATATACCATCGGGTCGCCCAGATCTGTTATAGATATCAAATCTAGTGAGTTTAAACGGTAATATTACAAGGCCTACCCAAACTCTGTGACAACAGGAATATGTGTTTTTAGAGTGAAACGCTCCCCTGTTTTTGCCAATGATTTGTTTAAACCCGTGCACCATCTGACAGAGTTGGTTATATGGATCGCACATCTAGGTGTTTTCCCGAGAGATTACGCAAACACCATTCTACGTGTTTATGATTGTAAATATGAACTCTAGCCAATGTTGTGAGCTTGCACAGCCTAATCACTCCCACGGCATCATTCTGAAGCTGAATTCATCTTCTGACAGCCGGAATCCTATTACACTATCCTATTACACTACAGAAGTGGAGCGTTGTCGCAGTGCGTTAAGTATAAAAAAATGTGGGTTTGAGGCAAATGAAGTATGTGTAATCTGTGAACTGTAAGATCATCATGACGGAAACGATCGTATTCGAATTCAAATAAAATGTACACTACACTGTACGTGGGTTCATATGGTTCAACATAAATGTTGATTTTCATATTGCTGATTTCATGTTTTGCCTACCCTGTGGATGAAAGAAGATTTGGGAATAGTTGGATGCTTTTGTTGCGGTCATTTTTTCATGACCAATAATTTCCGTATTCAACAGTTTAGTTGTTATTTTATTCTGGCTGAATTTTCTCTTATAATAAGCTGTTTCGGCTGATTCCTTTGCGTTCGTCCGATACCGTCTAGTAGGTATGGGCTTTTTCTGAATAAATTCCCGTTCGAATATGTCTTCAAACTTCGAGTGTGTTAATGGTTCTTGTTTATCAATGTGGATTCCAGTGCAGCTCACCATCTAGATCGAGACAAACTCTTGACCTCATATCGTCGAATCAATGCAGACACAGGGGCCTGCGAGACTGAGGTATCGGCTATGTCAATCGCGATTACGCACGATGATTTAGAGACAGTACACCGATTGCGGCACAGTGCGCTGAGCAAAATCGTACAGCTTCTTCTCGCACCTGTCTTTGTACCTATGGGCACCTCAAGCAGCGTTTCCGGTCAGATTGCACAGCGTGATCGCAATGAGGAACGTATCAAACGCCATAAACGAGCCGTGACGCTTGCCGAACAGCAAATTGTTACTAGTGGTAAACCGGTACGTTAATCTAGTGATTGTTTGGTGTTTCCCGTTGATGTTATCAACTTATGAGCAATCTTTATCATGTGTAGCGTTGAAAAACATCCAGGTGCGACTAAAAGGCAAGTCACACACAAACTCTGTAGGACCCAATTTTCTTCGTGTTTTGGAAACCTGATCTTGTCTCTGCCGCATCAATTGAGATGTTCTCATGGAACGTGCGATTGTTCCCCAGGGCACACTTTTAACGTGACTTGTAATCAGTTAATAAACTATCAAAAGTGTACAGTATGCGATAGTTAGACTGTTTACTTCTTGTGTTAGCTTAGCGTTTAGCGTTGTTTTTGGTAAAACTGCCAAGTGTTTTGATCTGAAGCAGCCACGAACTATGTGAACCGTAACGATTCCTTTGAAGTAAGTTTGTGTGTCCTCTACAAGTTAACAAACGGATGGCCGCACAAATCACTGGTCACAAACCCTACTTGGGTTGGCAGCGTGCTCCGGTCAGTAGCGTGTCTGGTTTCGTACTATCTTAATTAACTTTTTTCTTTATATTTTCACGTTGAACACCACTCACATTTGGTCGTAACGTTCGCATTCACGTAGACTTTGCAGCCAGCCTCTTTCGAAAAGAACCGCTAGACTCGAGTTTCGCTCTGATTAGCGCTCGTCAGTAGTGCATATTCTTGCCACGACCGGGATTTGAACTCCGGTCACGCATTAATGTGTAGACTATTCCTTTCCACTGGCTGCTCAAGCCAGAGTGCGTTCTACCCGGGGTCTTTATCGTTTATGCGTGTTTTATGGAAAACTTACAGATGTGTTCCGGGCTGTTCTTGTGATTTATGGGTGTTATGAGACTAACCCTCCTTGATCTGAACAGTCTGTCGTCTGGGATACGGCTTCCGTAGTGTTTCCTTATATTGGCAAAATGACTAATTGTATTGCTAATGAGTAGTATGGCAGATTTATGAATTCAGATGAGACTAATTGTTTTGTTAGTTACCAACACCACCAGAAACTGTGGTTAGCTCACTTCATCTTTGAACATATACAACAACAATCTCGGTCGCGTTGCGCTTTGCTTAAGAGAGCAGTAACGGTTAAATTTCCGGCCTATACACTGCAAGGTGCGGGTCGTTATGTGATGCCCAGTCATAATGCGCAAACTTAGACAATGGTTGCAGCCACAGAGCCCGATTCGTCGACTGTGTGGTTGGTGATGGAAAGCCGTTGCCACTGTGCTATCGCCGGTAACCTGTAAAACAATGTTTAACGTCAGGTCTTGCTCCAACTTATTGCAGTATTTGACAGTCTTTTTCTTCGAAGAATTCTCCTGTTTATGAGTTTCCCATTATATGTTTCATGTAAATTAAACGTCTTCTATCCACATGAAACATTCATCTGGCTTGCCACTTATCTTGATTTGTGTTGCCGATTCTCAGGAAAGCCCATCGCAAGACATCTTGTTTGTTTGATCTGATGTTCAGCTGTGTTACACATTGAGTATGAAAAGATGTACTTTTATAGTCACACCCGTGTGCTTGAGACGTCTGCTTACAAGGAAACAAACGAACAGCACTACACAACTTCAGGCTGTCTATCTGTGCAGTTGCCACAGTACTGTTACCTTGTCACCATTTTTGTTTAATTTCGTCATAGACGAAATAATGGAGGATTGTCTCCGGCACTCACCAGATGCCGGCGTGGACCTCCTACCTGGTGAAAGACTGACGGATCTTGATTATGCTGACGACAAGGTGTTGCTGTTTGACAACTTT